>VMDO01021224.1:0-35745 GCA_007922755.1 Pedetes capensis
TGCACACATTTATACATACACACACATCAAAAGATAACCCATGAACACTGCTGTATGTATAGTCTTTTAGGTTAAGCTGCTGTGAACTAAAATTTTTTGCTTAAAGATACTTTAATGTTTAAAGTGGAAGTTTAATCCACTATTTACTTTTAACTGGGGAATTACTTCAAGCTTTCTACATAATGCAGGGTGACTAGTCAATTTGGCTCACTACCAACTACTTTCTAGTAGTTGTTAATTCTAGTATTCACCACCAACTACCTTTCTCAGAGCAAAGGATATCTTTAGACTAAATAAAATAATGTTAAAAAGAGAGTCTTGTAGTTACACGAAGAGTTAAGTAGTTGGGTCTTATCAACCAATTTGGAATTCCCTCTTCATTTAGATAATAGTTAAAAATAAATATGATATTTCAAACAGAAAAAAATATTTGAAACAATTTTTAAGTTCAGTTGCATATCAGCTATATAAGGAAATGAATTGAAAATCAATCATTCAGATACTAATGAATATATTTATCATGTGAGACAATGGAGCCTAAGAAGAAGAAAGACTTCCTGAGAGATTCATAGAAACTAAATCACAAGTGGGAGACACATATTTGGTTTATGCATATTAGATGCTCTACATGTTTGTACGCGCTGGGATTTAGCTCAGTGGGTAGAGCGCTGCGCTGCAGTCTCTGAGGTCCCTAGTTCAATTCCCAGCACCACAAAAATGGGAGAAAGGCCTGGCAATCCACTCCCAAGGCAATCCCGAAACAGTCAGCCATTGAAAACCCCATGAGGGTCGCTATGAGTCGGATACCGACTCGACGGCACCTAACAACAACAACAACATGTTTGTACAAATGTGAAAATTAAACTGCCAGGATTGTAATACTAACACATCTGGAAGTTTCAGTGATTAAATTAGAAAACTATTATTTGGACAGTTAAAAAAAAAAAAGAAACCAATAGTCACTTCATTAAAGATTAATATGTCCTACTATCGGGCTGGGATTTAGCTCAGTGAGTAGAGCGCTACGCTGCAGTCTCTGAGGCCCCGAGTTCAATTCCCAGCACTGCAAAAATGGGAGAAGGGCCTGGCAATCCACTCCCAAGGCAATCCCGAAACAGTCAGCCATTGAAAACCCTATAAGGGTCACTATGAGTCAGATACCGACTCGACGTCACCTAACAACAACAACAACATGTTCTACTATTAAGAAATCTATAGGTAACCAGTAATAGTGTTTAGGCAACAAAACAATACCTTGCAAATGACTTCAGATTAAATGCTTTGTGTTGAAAAGACATATGTTAAAATTCCAGGCCTCTAGATCAAAAACCAATCTGAAATAAAATATACTCAGAAAAAGTTGTGCATGGGATATCTCTTCTTTTTACTAGCAAAGTGTGTTTTTCCACGATAAACTTCATCATTATAAGATTTCCATTTGCAGAACATTAGCTAGAGATAAATTGCATAATTACTTTTATCAGCAAAGAATGAAAAGAAAAAGAACATCAGAACCTTAATTGACTTAGGCCCATCATGATCCATTATCAAAGTGTAAACCTGGTATTGCTCAAACATAGTAAATTTCTGTTGGCAAATATTCAAAAAAAATGGGCAGGCCTCTAACATTTTCTTCATGCAATAATCTTCACAGAAAAAAAGTTGATGATAGAAATTATGAATTATTATTATTATTATTATTATTATTATGATTATTAAATATTCTTGAGAAGATTCCTTTTAAAACTAGGAGAATAAAGGAAAATATATAAATAAAATACAGTCTCATTATGTCTTATAGTGTAATAGTCTATACTGCCTGCAGACATACAGCTGTGGTATCCAATCCTGTCAGATCTCAGAAGCTAAGTAGAGACTGGCCTGGTCGGGAGACCACCTAGGAACACTAGGTGCTGTAGGTTTGGGAGAAGGATCTAGCAACGCACTCCCCCCAAACAATCAACCATGAAAAACTTCTGAATAGCAGAGAAGCATGACACTAGTGTTTCATCTGTTGTACGTAGGGTTTCTATGAGTTGGACACTAACTTGAGGGCATGTAACAACAATAGTCTACATATCACTTTTTGTCTTTCATTAAATTAGCAAGTGACAAAATATTCACTTTTTGGAAAATTTTATTAAAAGCTAGTAGAATGAAATTTTGAATATGATGCTTATTAGTGTATGCCTTTTTATTTTTTAATTTACATTTATTAATCATTCCTAAGATAAATATAATTAGGAAAAATTTAAGTGTACTATAACAACAACAACAACGTCTTAGTTAATATCACTCTATATTTTTTACTCCATTTATCATCATTTACTTTAAAACACTGATCCTATGAATAAATGAATATATATGAATTGGAAGTGAAAATAAATTGCCTATATTTAAATATATGTCCACCTAACATACAAGAAATCCCATTTAAGAAACCAAACTATGATGCTTAAACATATATTTATCAATTTATGTAAAACTATTTGAGTGAATGAATTGATGAAGCAATCTCTGATATATGTGGAAGAGAACTAAAGTATAAAGAGTTAGTTATTTGTGAGCCAGAGATATTTTAGTATAAACTTGCCAGGATCATAGAAACTGCCATAATCTCTTGTCCAACAGGCTAAGAAATATTTATCTGAGGTTAACTAAGTTCATGCATGCCCCATTTTAACAGTAACTCCTAATTATGAACTACCTCTAACTGGTTTTCTCATTGGCTTCTTTTTCATTCCCTTTTCTTTCCTTTTCATGTTTCTTCTTTTCCTTTCTTTTGTTTCATTTTTATTCTTTAGGTCATCATTCTCATATGGAGTTATTATGGATCATTGAACTTTGAGGCTAAGATGTTTTATAATGCGATATTAATCTCTAACTGTATCTAACTTAGCCTGCAGCGATAGCCTGTGGCGTCTGATCCCATCAGATCTCGGAAGCTAAGCAGGGTCGGGCCTGGTTATTACCTGGATGGGAGACCACCTGGGAACACCAGATGCTGTAGGCTTGGGAGAAGGACCTGGCAACCCCCTCCCAAAAATCAATCTGCCATTGAAAACCTATGAACAGCAGAGAAGCACTGACAATAGTTGTTTCCCCTGTTGTACAGAGGGTTGCTATGAGTTGGATACCGACTTGATGGCACCTAACAACAACAACAACATAGCTAATTTAATCCTCCGTATTCCCATTATACTATTTTGTTGGAGGAGAAAGTGGAGTTTCATGTCTTTTGTATTTTTTTAAACCTCATATTTCCTTTCTTTATTATTCTATTCTCCTTGATTTTTCACTTTCTTTCCTCTTTTATATTTTGTCCTATTCTATTGGAAAATTTTAGTTAGGTACCATGACACTTTGGAAGACTGAGGCAAGAACATCATGAACTCTGTTCCAAAGATGGTTGTTGTTGTTAGGTGCCATCTAGTCGATATCCGACTCATAGTGACCCTCATAGGGTTTTCAATGGCTGTTTCGGGATTGCCTTGGAAGTGGATTGCCAGGTCCTTCTCCCATTTTTGCGGCACTGGGAATTGAACTCAGGACCTCAGAGACTGCAGTGCAGCCCTCTACCAACTGAGGTAAATCCGAGCCCTTCTATTCCAGAGGCAGCCTCTGCAATTTAGTAAGATCATGTCTCAAAATCAAATAAAAATAAAAATGTGACTAAGAATACAGCTCAATGGTAAAACAATTTTGTAGCATGCACAAATCCCTGAGTTCAACTCCCCGATATTGGAAAAGCAAAACCAAAAACAAAAACATATTATTCTATACTTCAAAATGCTAGTAAACCTTGCAATGGCTGCATTCTAGTAATGCTAAAATTGGTAGAATTTCTGTATTAATTTGAAAATAAACAATTATTAAAATCATGGTATTTCAATTTGCTTATACATATGGAAAGCAAAAGTCAGCCCATAGAACTTTAGGATTAACTGAAAGTTTTTAAATGATAGTCATAAGAGATTTGTTAAAATTTTCTACTCAGGAGAAAGTGAATTATAACATTCATTTTCTGGTTATTTCTTACACTCTCAAGCATGACAGTGTAAAATTGTTCAAATAGGATTGGTTTTATATGTGATCCAGTTTTACTCCATTGGAAACATGTTGAATACAAAATGTTAGGTAGTAAAAATACTACAGTGCTGAATTCTTCGAGTTTGCTAGGACTGAAGTAACAGTTTACACTCTAGAAGTGGAAAAAAATGAGATTTATTTACCCACATACTACCTGAGGAAAAAGCTACAGTGGATATATAATGAGAAAGGAAATAGGTCAATTTATTTCTTGGTCTACATTCTTACTAAATCAACCAAAGACATTTGAATATTTAAATGCGTATAACTTAATGTTTATTACGCAGACTGTTGCTGTTAGGTGCCATCGAGTCCTGTTCAACTCATAGTGACCTTCATTGGGATTTCAATGCCTGATGTTTCAGGATTGCTTCAGGAGTGGATTGCCACATACTTCCCCTATATGTGCAATGCTAAGGATCAAACAACAGTCCTTACAAAGTGCAAAGTATCACTCTACTTACTGAGCTAAACCCCAGCCGTCAAGACAAGTTTGACTCTTAGTGATTCTATGTACAACAGAACTCCACACTTCCCAACACTGTGCTATGCTGGCACTATGTCAGTGTTTCTCTACTATTCATAGGGTTTTCTATGGCTGATTGTTTGGGGATTGCTTTGGGACTGGATTGCAGCACTCTACCTACTGAGCTAAACCTCAGCCTCCATGTGTCTGGCAGTTTGCTATACTGTGTGGTCTTGCATGTTGCTGTGATGCTAAAAGCTATGCCATGGAATTATAGAAACAAGCAGAGTCACCCATGGTGGACAGTTTTCAGTTGAGCTTCCAGACTGACAGAATATGTAAAAGGACATATGTAAGCTACACCCAAAACAATTAGCCATTGAAAATCCTATGAATAGCAGAGAAAAACTGTCAGATATAATGCTGGAAAATGAGCACCCCAGATTGGAAGGTACTCAAAAGAACACTAGAGAAGAGACAAATCCTCAAAGTAGAGTCTACCTTAATTATTAGAAGAAAGCTTCAGGGACCTGCAATTGCTGTTGTGGCATGACTCAAAATTAGAGAACAACTGTAAACATTTATTTGTAGTTGGTATATGGAATGTATATAGTATGAATCTAGGAAAATTAGAAATCAAGAGGAAATTGGAACACATAAACTTCAACATTCTAGGCATCAGAGAGCTACAATGGACTGGCATGGGCCATTTTGAATCAGATAATCATATGGTCTCCTATGCCAGGAATGACAGAATAAAGAAAATAGGGTTGCATTAACCATCAAGAAAGATATCTCAGAGAAAGGGAAAGATGGCAGGCAGATAACATGCGCCTTCTGACCTGGAGTAAAAGGAGAGCTTAAACAATAATTTAGAACACACATTGACTAGTCAGACAGAGTAATAAGTTAGATAAGAGGCAGGGTAAATTGCATGTTAAAAGAGAAAGGGCCTGCAGGTTAGATAAATACCACCAACTTCAGAGAAAGTTTAAACAGGGAAGTGTCAGCATAGCAGGTCAGAGTGAGTGCACTGACAGAAACATGGAGATTCGATCTAGTAGGAAGAGAATATTAATAGCTGGACAGAGCTGCCCTGTTAGGAAGCTCACTAGTAATTCCTGCCACATGTGGACTGCACAGACAGTGGAGAGAACCAGGGGAACAATGAGATCACAATCCAAAATGGAGAACAACTAGACAAACCACAGCAGTCAATTCGTCATTTTCCAGATAGCAGAGCACCAAGAGAATACAGCCTGCAGCTGTAGCCCTGTGGCATCCGATCCCCTCAGATCCCGGAAGCTAAGCAGGGTTGGGCCTGGTTAGTACCTGGATGGGAGACCGCCTGGGAACACCAGAAGCTGTAGGCTTGGGAGAAGGACCTGGCAACCCCCTCCCAAAAATCAATCTGCCATTGAAAACCCTATGAACAGCAGAGAAGTACTGACAATAGTGTTTCCCCTGTTGTACAGAGGGTCGCTATGAGTCAGATACCGACTCGACGGCACCTAACAACAACAACAAGAGAATACAACCCAGGGAAGACTCCACGTGGACATCTGGAGCTCAGATCCTCCATGGGAGTACAACCCTGCAACTCACCAAATCCTGCCAATGGGGCATGGGCAGCACTTCCCACAGAGAATAATTTGTGAGTATGGCTGAGGCTCCAGGCATAGCAGCCATTTATATGCTTTGCCACCCATGCAAGTTGCTAGGGAGTGATGGTGCAAAAGTCTCATGCAGGAGTGCAGGCCTTAAATCCACCAGGGGTGGACCAATATCATCCCAACCACCCCAGGGTGGGAGTGGCAAGTGACTGTGGTGGGGGATAGGGACTGTGCACAGGCAGAACACTTGTGGAGAGTAGCTCCAGCATGGACCTCTCTCCAGTGTGTCAGGTCAGTTTCATGGTGCAACTTCAATATGGTAACATGGGCACATGGGAATATGGACCTATATTAATAGGGGTGGTCCAATACCATCTCACTGACTGTAGCACTGGATTGGCTAGGGAATATGGAGGGAACTGGGGCATGCCCATAGTATTTCAGGGGATGCAGCAGTGCACTTTATGCCAGGACAGTTTTGCTCGTGACTTCTACACAGGAAGGCAGGCCTCATAGTCACCTGGGGTGGACCAATATCATCCCGCCCACTGCAGCATGAGATAGGTGAGAGCATGACAGGATTCAGAACACACAAATGGGCAGAGGGTCCGACATTGAGATTTGACTTGTGCAGCCATCTGCTCCCACCAAAGGGACTGAGGCTGTGCTCACTGAACTGGGATCTTGGCTCCCAAATTCTGTGGGCAAGGCAAAATTCACAGAAGGTCAGCACAGGTCATACTGCCCTTCTGTCTAATGCAACACAGGCAGAGCACTCCATGGGGCAGATCTCTGGGAGCACTCTGTAACCTGGTTTAGCCAGAGACACAGTGTGAATTTTTGCCATCTTCCCCTGCTGGAGGGATCTTCACAGAAACCCTTCCCCCTAAATCTGCCTGCTTTCAAAAAGAGAGCAGGTAGGGAAAGTCCCTTCCCCTGTGGTAGAAATGAGAAACCCCAAACTAAAACAATCTTCATTGCTCAGGAACATTTCCACAAGAGAAAAATGAAGACAGAACTATAGATGGAGGTGCCAGTTGGACAACCCTGCACAGCATCTCCTAATAGCAGCAGACAGGAAGGAGTGTCTACAAAACACTAGGCAAAGACAGTCCCCTGAGGGAGGTAAGGCATGGCCCTGTGAGAAGGTTGATGACTGCTGTAGATAATAGGAAACCACTCCAGCCTGAGCTCTCTAATACACTCTACAGCATTATTCACTTTACTGTTTGGCAGATACCTGTTGTGAGAGTATACAGGCTTGTTTTTATTAATTTGTTTATTTATTTATTTTTGTGCTGATCTTCCAGGTAATGCTACTTTCTTTCTGTTCGCCCTCCATCTATGGGTAGATGGGCTGTGTTGAGTCCTCCTTTTATGTCTTGATATGTTTCTGCCTGTTCTTTCTTTCTTTCTGTCCATGGCTTGTTAGTTCTGTTAAGACATATTTGCCAGAAAATGTCATCAAGATGTCTTTTTTATTTTCTGCAATAATGTGGTTTTTATGCTGTATTTTATTCTGCCATGATACTTTTTTCTGCTATGCTGGTGTTTTCCTGCTGGTTATTTTCAGTGTGTTTTGGTGTATGTGGTTGCCTAACATTCTCTCTTTATTTCTTCTTTCTAATTTCCTCTTAGATACTCATTTTCTTAATACCTTGTAGGATTAATATTCTCTATAATTTTATATATATATATACATATATATATTTTAGTTTATTATTTTATATTTTAATTTCTATTAGTCTTTCTTTTCTCCCCTCTTTTTCACTATCCTTATCCTTTCCCCATATCTCTCCCTCTTCATCCCCTAGTTGAGAAACAGAGTCTGTTCCCTCACTAGACCCCAGTCCAATTGGAATAGTGAATTAGAGAATGGGAAACTGAGGAGTGGAGAGTCCAGGGCCCAGAGAAGGGTATCACAAGCTGATGGTTCCCTGAATTTAAGAGAATCAGTCAAGAAATAGACTCATCTCAAGTTGAGTAGGGCTGGTGATCCAAAGTAAGAGCCCCATAGACTAGATAACAGAGGACTCACGGTGTAGGCAATAGACCAATCAGGGACTGGGAACACAGGGGTCAGAGGGAATATATACATTAAAAAGATTGTTCACCATGACCAAGTGGGATTTATTCAACAGATCCAAGGCTGGTTCAACATATGAAAATCAATTAATGTAATTTAATGTATCAAGAGACTTGTAAACAAAAATCACATGATCATATCAATTGATTGTGAAAAGGCCTTTGATAAAGTGCAACACCTTTTCATGACAAAAATCCTGGAGAAGATAGGCATGACAGGCAAATACCTTAACATCACAAAAGCCACCTATGACAAACCTACAGCCAACATTATATTAAATGGAAAAAATTTGAAACCCTTTCCTCTAAGATCTGCAAGAAGAAAAGGTGGTCTACTCTCTCCTATTCTATTTAACATTGTGATTGAAGTCCTCACCATGGCAATCATATTAGAGAAAGAAATCAAAGGAATACAGATAGGAAATGAAGAGGTCAAACTATCCTTATTTGTGGATGGCAAGATGCTTTACCAAAAGGACCCCAAAAACTCATCTACAAAACTTTTAGACCTAATCAGATTCTTTAGCAAAGTGGCAAGATATAAAATTAACACAAAAAAAATCAGTGGCCTTCATTTGCACCAATTGCAAGCAAGAAGAGAAGGAAATTAAAGATACAATCCCTTTACACAATAGCCCAATAGAAAAGTAAATACCATGGAATCAGTCTAACCAAAGATCCTGCATAACTCTACGAAGAAAATTTCAAAACATTAAAGAAAGAAATAGCTGATGATACTAAAAATTGGGAAGAACTTCCCTGCTCCTGGATTGGAAGAACTAATATAGTAAAAATGGCTATCCTACCAAAAGCACTCTATAGATTTAATGCAGTCCCCATTAAAATCCCAATGACAGACTTCACAGAAATAGAAAAAAATGATCCAAAAATTCATATGGAAGGACAAAAGACCAAACCTAGGTGTATAGCCAAAACACTCCTAAACTACAAAACTAGTGCATGTGGAATCACAATCTCTGACTTTAATCTATAGTACAGGGCAGTGGTAGCAAAAACAGCTGAGCACTGGTACAAAAATAGGCCTGAATACCAGTGAAACAGATTAGAAGATCCAGAAATATCACAACACACCTATAGCCACCTGATTTTCTACAAAGGATCAAAACAAGTAAATTGGAAAAAGGATAGCCTTTTCAATAAATGGTGCTGGGAAACATGGATATCCACTTGCAGAAAAATGAAAATCAACCCATATCTCTCAATGTGCATGAGAGTTAACTCAAAATGGAGAAAAGACCTCAACATAAAACCAGAAACCATAAAATTAATAGCAGAAAGGATAGGCAATATGCTCCAACACATAGGGATAAGAGAGCATTTCCTTAATGGGACTCCAATTGCTCAAGAAATCACCACAAGAATAAATATATAGGATTACATGAAATTAAAAAAAAATCTGTACAGCAAATAAAACAATCAACAGAGTCAAGGAAAGCCCTACTGAATGGGAAAAAATCTTCACGTCCTATATATCAGACAGAGGACTAACTTTCTGAATTTATAAAGAACTCAAGAAAGCAATACCCAAGAAAACTAATAACCCAATACAGAAATTGGCAAGGGAACTGAATGGAGAGTTCTCAAATGAAGAGGCTTGCAAAGTCTTTAAATAAATGAAAAAATGCTCAATATCCCCAGCCATTAGGGAAATGCAAAACAAAACAACGCTTAGATTCCACCTTACTCCATTAAGAACAACCAAGATCTATAAACCAAATACCAACAAATGCTGGTAAGGCTGTGGAGAAAAGGGAACCATCTTACAGTGCTCATGGAGCTATAAATTGGTCCAACTGCTTTGGAAATCAATATGGAGTTACCTTAGAAAATTAAAACTAGGTCTACCATATGACACAGGTATAATACTATTGGGAATATACCCAAAGGGAGATGAGTCTTCATACTACAGAGACATCTGCATCTCCATGTTCAATGCAGCATTTTTCACAATAGACAGGATATGGAATCAACCAAAGTGCCCGCCAATAGAAGAATGGATAAAAAATTATGGTACATATATACAATGGAATACTTCTCAGCAATTAAAAAAAAGTAAAATCATGTCATTTGCAGCAAAATGGATGGAATTGGAGAAAATTATCTTAAGTGGATGGACACAAGCCCACAAAGAGAAATACCACATGTTCTCACTGATATGTGGCAGCTGAATCAAATTTCAAAGAAGGAAAAAATCCTATACATATTTTGGAACATAATAAAAAGCTAATGTAAACTTAGTGGAGAAGGGACAATTTAAGGAGCAGAAAGAGGGAGTGAGGGACCTAGCAAAAGGAAGCAATGATGAGAGAAGACAGTAGGGGGAGAAGGGACAAGGAGTCAGGAATGAGAGAGGAGGTGACCTCTAATAAACAGCCCAACTTTAATAGTTGGTAAGTAATTATAATACTACCAACAATACCAAAGGATAGTAATAATGAAAATGGGTTAAATTATTCGTGTAATACTGCCGACAATGTAAAAAGGTAGATCACTACAGAAAAAGAGATTGTAGACTTAAATCATAATTGGGATGCAAGGGTATAGAGAAAAATATTCCCACTAAAGACATGTAAGTAGAAGAGATTCCATTGGTGGGGAGGAGAGAAGGAAGGAGGGGCACAAGAGGGTAAGGGGGAAGTTATCTGTATAATGTACAAGGAAATGCATATATGGAAATGTCACAATAAAACACATGTCAGAAACACATTATATTGTACATTAAAAATTTCTAAAAAAAAAGTTTAAAATTAAAAAAAGTTATCTCAAGATCTGTGCTGAAGTAAAATGCTATTTGTGATAGAGTAATATCCATGTGCATACAAGGAAATCAGTTAATATGACTATCATTATAATTTATGCACCCACCACTAAGACTACAAATGAAGATAGGGAAGATTTTTACCAACTACTGCAAAGAGAAATAGATCAAACATGCAATCAGGATGCCCTGATAATTACTGGTGATTGGAATACAAAAATTGGAAGGAAAAAGCAGGCTCAGTGGTTGTGAAATATGGTCTTTGTGACAGAAACGATGCTGGAAATTGCATTATAGAATTTTTTCAGACCAATGGCTATTCATTACAAATACATTTTGTTATTAATATAACCTGTGAATATACACCTGCACTGCACCAGATGGAACATATAGGAACAAAATTGACTCCAATTGTAGAAAGAGAAGATGGAAAAACTCAACAGCAAAAGTCAGAACAAGACCAAATGCTGATTGTGGATCAATTAACTTCTTATATTCAGGTTCAAATTGAACCTGAAGAAAATTGAAAGAAATGTATGAGAGCCAAGGTATGACCTTGAGTATATCCTACTTGATTTCAGAGACCACCTCAAGAACAAATTTTATGTGTTAGGTATTAATGATAGTAGACCAGAAAGGTGTTGCATGACAACAGAGATATCATTCATGAAGGAAGCAAAAGGTTATTGAAAATACAGAAAAAAGATAAAAGACCAAATCACATGTCAAAAGGGACTCTGAAACTTGCCCTTGAACATTGAGCAGCTAATGTAAAGGGAAGACATGATGAAGTTAAAGAATTAAACAGAAGATTTTAAAGGGCAGCTGAGGAAGACAAAATCAAATATTATAATGACATGCACAAAGAGCTGGAGATAAAAAATCAAAAGGGAAGAACATGCTTGGTTTTTGTCAAGTTTAAGGAATTGAAGAAAAAAATTCAAGCCTCAAGTGGCAATAGTGAAGGATTCTACAGGGAAAATATCACATAACACAGGAAACAACACAAGAAGATGGAAGGAATACACAGATTAATTATACAAAAAAGAATTGGTGGATGACCAACCATTTCAAGTGACTGCATATGATCAGGAGCTAATGATACTGAAGGACAAAGTGAAAGCTGCTCTGAAGGAATTGATGAAACACAAGGGTCCAGGAATTGATGGAATACTAATAGAGATATTTCAACAAGCACATGGAGTACTAGAGGTACTAACTTTTTTATACTAAGATTTTCAGAACACCTACCTGGCCAACTAACTGGGACAGATTCATATTTTTGCATGTTCTCAAGAAAGAGGATCCAACTGAATGTGGAAATTATTGAACAATATCATTAATATCACATGCAAGCAAAACATTGATAAAGATCATTCAAAAGTGAATAGAACAAAATATGGATATGAAAACTCTGGAAAATCAAGCTGAATGGATCCAGAAGAAGGTATGGAACCAGGGATATGACTGCTGATGTAAAATGGATATTAGCCAATAGCATAGAATACCAGAAAGATGCCTGTATATGTTTAATTGACTATGCAAAGGCATTTTACTGTGTGCATCATAAGAAATTATGGACAATGTTTTGAAGAATAGGAATACCAAAGCACTTAATTGTGCTCATGAGGAATCTGTACGTGGACCAGGAGGCAGTCATTCGAACTGAACAAGGAAACACTGCCTATTTTAAAGTCAAGCAAGGTGTTTTCCAGGCTCTATCCTTTCACCATGCCTCTTCCATCTCTACACTGAACAAATAGTCTGTGAAGCTGGACTTTATGAACAAGAATGTGGCATCTTGATTGGTAGAAGACTCATTGACAACCTGCATTATGCAGATGACACAACTTTGCTTGCTGAAACTGAAGAGGATTTGAAACATTTACTGATGAAGATCAAAGAACATAGGCTGCAGTATAGATTATGCCTCATGGTCTACAACAACAACAAAAATTCTTACAATGGGATCTGTATGCAGCTTCATGAAAAAATGATGAAAAGACTGAGGTTATCCCAGGTTTTTCATTACTTGATTTACAATTGACACCCATGGAAGCAGAAGTCAAGAAATCAAAAGACATATTGCACTGGGAAAGCCAAAGTTTCACCTGACTCATGCTGTGGTATTTTCAGTCACATCATATGATTGTGAAAGCTCAATCTTGAATAATGGTGAGAGGAGAAGAATTGATGCCTTTGAACTATAATGCTACAGATGAATATTGAATATACTATGGGCTACCAGGCTAGGATTTAGCTCAGTTGGTAGAGCACTGCACTGCAGTCTCTGAGGTCCCGAGTTCAATTCCCAGCACCACAAAAATGGGAGAAGGGCCTGGCAATCCACTCCCAAGGCAATCCCGATACAGTTGCCATTGAAAACCCTATGAGGGTCGCTATGAGTCGGTTACCGACTCGACGGCACCTAACAACAACAACAACATGGGCTACCAAAATAACCAATAAATCCATCCTAGAAGAGGTACAAGCAGGGTGCTTCTTGGAAGCTAGTATGGCTAGATTGTATCTGATATATTTTGGACATTTTGTCAGAAGGGAATAATCCAAGGAGAAGGACATCATGTTTGGGAGAGTGGCAAGTCAATGAAAAAATGGAAGACCCTCAACTAGATAGAGTGACACATTTTTTGCCACAATGGGCTTAAACATAAAAAAGATCTTGTACATGGGACAGAATTAGAGAGTGTTTCACTTTTTTATACATAGGATCACAATGAGTTGGACTGACTCGATGGCATTTTACAATGGTTATTGTTGTTGCTGCTGTTCAGTACAGTTCAGTTGGGTTTGACTAACAGTGACTGTAGGTGCAATAGAAGAAAACACTACCTGACACTGTGGCATGCCCATGATCTTTTACTGTTGAAGCCCATTGTTGGAGTCACTATGTTTCTTCTCATTGCGGACATGCCACATCAGCAGAAGGAGGTCCCAGAGCCCTTATTCCATTCTCATTATTAAGGTCAAGTCTACTTGGAAGAGGCAACCCTTCCCCAGTTGTTTATTGATGCCTTCTAGCCTGTGGGGTTCATTTTCCAGCACTAGATTTGACAGTGCTTCTCTGCGGTTTATAGGGTTTTCAATGGTTCATTGTTTCAGAATATGTCTGGGTTTAGCTCAGTTAATAGAGCACTGCTCTGCTGTTTCTGAGTTCTGGGGTTTGATCCCTAGCTCCACAAAAATGGGAGAAAGATGTGGCAATCCATTCCTGAAAACAATCCCAAAACAAGCAGCCATTTAAAATCCTATTGTGGTTGCTGGGAATCCGATCTGACTCAATGACACCACTACAACAATTATTTTGAGAGTGGGCTGTAGGATCCTTCTCCCTAGTCTGTTTTTGCCTGCAAGCTCAGCTGAAACCTGTCCACCATGAGTGGCCCTGCTGGTATCTGAAATACTAGTGGCATAGTTTTCAGCATCACAGCAACATGCAAGTCCCTACAGCATGATAAACTGATAGACACATGGGAGAACAATAACCTAGGTGCTGTCATTTCTAGAAGAATTCAAGTTTTTTTTTTCAATATTTTAAAGAAAAAGATAATTTAAGTTGCTGTGGGTGTGGTTCATTGGTAGCCTCCTTTCCTGGCACATGTGAGGTCCTGGGATCAATTCCTCAATCCCACCTCCCACCAAAAAAAAAAAAAAAAAAAAAAAAAAAAGCCATCGTTTACACCAGGTCAGTGGTGCATACCTGAAATCCCAATGACTCTGGGGGAGGAAACAGGAGGACTGTGAGTGAGGCCAGAGGCAGTCTTCATAATTTAGTGAGACCTTGTACCAAAATAAGAAATAACAGATAGGCTGGTGGTGTACACAGTTGAGAGGGGATTTGTAAAGTATGGACAAGGTCCTAAATTCAATCCAAAAGTACCACAAAATAAATAAACATATACATACATACATACATACATACATCATTCATACATGCATACATAAATTAAATAATTAACATGAGTCATTATTGTTGTTAGGTGCAGTGGAGTCAAGTCTGACTCATAGTGACCCTATGTATAACAGATGAAACCCTTCCTTACAGTGTGCCAGGCCACGCACTGTTGTCAGTGCTTCTCTGCTATTCATAGGGTTTTCAATGGCTGATTGTTTGAGGAATTTGTGAGTGGGTTTCCAGGTCCTTCTCCCAAGTCTACAGCACCCAGTATTCATAGGTACTGACCAGGCCCATCCTTCCTTCACTTCCAAGATCTGATGAGATTAGATGTCAGTGAGGGAATCATTATAGCATACTTTAAATTGCTTTGTATTTTACAAAGCATGGTAATATTTCGATTATTATTGCAACTTACATTTATCCTATCCAAATATAAAGGCTTGATGTATGTGTTCAAGAAAACATAAAAATTTGTGATTATTTACAGAAAAAAATGATAACTGTAGAACACCAAACTAGGCAAGTGGTTAAACATGAGGTTATGAGTTTAATTGATAAATCTACCCAACATCTTTCAAAAAATGATGAGACCGAATACAGTGAATGAACATAAATAGTAGATAAATGTAAAAATTTTTTAAAATTAGAATCTCAGCATCTAGCTATATGTTACATTATAGTTAAACAGAATGTTATAAATCTACAGATTTTCAGGTGCTCATGACATATCCATATGAACAGTTCAAATATTAATTTTGGTGTTTAGGTAGCAAAACAAAGATATGATCTATGTTTATAAATAAACTTTGATGCAACTTTTTTGCAAGAGTGAATATATAAGGATTCTATACAGTCAATTAATGAAAACAAGATAAAGAATTCAAAGAAACATTAAAAACAGTTTAGGAAAACAGAAAAAGTTGAAAATGACTCAAAATGATAGAAGAAAATTCAGAAAGTGAAGAGGATACAAATGTTATTTTATTAAAAAATAATTATTGTTCTCAATTACTAACAAGTAGGAAAAGGTGAATAATGATAAGAAAAGGAAAAAGCTCCCTTCTAGCTGTAAAATTATATTACACATGGTAGTTTGGAGTTATTGTTTTTATTTTTTATGACTATCACTACTGTCTAGATATTTGGGGATATTGTCTGTGAATTTCTGATTCCTACTGTGATAGAAATTTCTCTATACACTGGCTACTTGAAGTCTACTTTTCAGTATCATACAGGTGATTGCATTGATTATGGGAAAGAAAATAACTTTGAGGAAACAGTACTTTGCTGAAGTTAAAACTTTTTAATAAATTTGAAAATGAAATCTTCACATTTTTAAATACTTTAGTAAAATGGCAAATGTATGATTAGATTTACAGTGTTTTCTCAAATCTATTCTGCACCCTTTCAACAGTTTTGTTGTTGGTAGGAGCTATTGAGGTGGGGCTGACACAAAGTAACCCTCTATACAAGAGTATGAAACACTAACACCACTCCATTTTCACAACCTTTTTCTTTGAGCTCATTGATGCAACCATTGTATCTCTTCTCATTTTGAGTCATACCACATCAGCAACTGAAGTTCCCAGGGACTTTACTCCATTTGCATCTACTTTGAGGAGGCAACTCTTCTTCAGTCTCTTTTTTGAATGCCTTCCAGCCTGGAGGGTTCATTTTCATGCATTATATTTGGCTGTGCTTTATGCTATTCATAGGACATATTTTTTCTTTCTTGAGGTACTGGGAGTTGAACCCAGGGCCTTGTGCTTGCATGCTTTGCAAGTGCTATACCACTGAGCTATACCACCAGCCCATTTTTTTTGTAGTTTTTGGAACAGGGGCTCCCTAAATTACACAGACTGCCTCTGGTCTCGAACTTGTGATCCTCCTGCTTCTGCCTCCCAAGTCCCTGGGATTATAGGGATGCACCACCACACCTGGCTTAATCATAGGATTTTAAATGGCTAATCGTTTTGGGTATGGGAGAAGGATGTGACAATCCACTCCCGGAACAATTCTCAAGCAGTCAGCCATTAAAAATCCATGAGGGTATCTATGAGTTGGACCTAAATTGACATCACCTAACAACAACAATTGTTTCAGGATTGGGCTTCTAGATCCTTCTCTCTCATCTTTCTTGGTCAGAAAGCTCATCTGAAACCTGTCCACTACGGGTAGCCATTATAGTATATGAAACATGAGTAGTATAGCTTTCAGCATCACAGCAACATCCCAGCCCCTACAGTAAGTCAAGCTGACAAACATGTGGGGGTCAACAATTTTAGAAGGCTAAAAAATCAAATGTGGATTAGAATCGTGTGTTGATTGGATCTGCAATCCATTCCGCACAGGATTCTAATATGCATCTGATTCTGTAGACCTTTAAAACTGTGGAAAGATTATGGATTAGATTCAAGAATATATGTTATATTAAGGAAATCAGATAAGAGAATTACTTTCATTATATGTGCTCTAAGCTGCATGAAAAACAATTTCTAAATATAGTAGCAAGAGAAAGTTTATTCATAAATTTGTATTTATGATGAATATAGTTTTTCAGTGTTATAAGTGGCAGCCACTGATTTTTAAAATAGAATCAGTTCTTGCTGCTTCACAATTACAAAGCAAAATAGATACTTCATAGGCTTAAATTAAATCAGTGGATAAAGGCATCTCCTTTTCCTGAGACATCAACTATGACTTCCCTGAATTCTGTTGATATCTACCAGTACATTGTAGTTATGTAACAATTTTTAAGTTACCCTTGACTCAAATAAGCATAATTCATAGGTTTTAAGATTTCATTACTCCTAATGTTGCTTCTGGGGCTGGGATTTAGCTCAGTTGGTAAAACGCTGTGCAGCAGTCTCTGAGGTCCCGAGTTCAATTCCCAGCACCACAGAAATGGGAGAAGGACCTGGCAATCCACTTCCAAGGTAATCCCAAAACAGTCAGCCATAGAAAACCCTATGAGGGTCCCTATAATTAGGATACCGACTCCACGGCACCTAACAACAACAACAACAATGTTGCTTCTGCGGCTTGGATTTAGCTCAGTTGGTAGAGTGCCACTTTGCAATTTCTGAGGTCCCAGGTTTGGTTCCCAGAACTGCAAAAATGGGAGAAGGACATGGCAATCCACTCCCGACACCAACCCAAAACAATCAGCAATTGAAAACCCTATGAGGGTTTCTATGAGTTGGACAGGACTCCACACCACCTACCAACAGCAACAACAACAATGTTGCTTCTAATGCCTGCAGCCCTACCACTATCATGTCTCATCCAGTCAGATCTCAGAAGCAAAGCAGACTTGGGCCTGATTGGTACTTGGGTGCGAGACCTCCTGGGAATACCAGGTAATACCAGGTACTGTAGGCTTGGGAGAAGGATACTGCAACCCACTCGCAAAAAACATCAGCCATTGAAAACCCTATGAATAGCAAGGAAGTACTAACAATACTCTTTCTCCTGTCATACATAGGGTTGCTGTGAGTCAAACACTGACTCAGTGACACTTAACAACAACATTATTACTTCAGTATTTAGTATTTTAAAACATACTTTGCAGGACCAAAATGTATTTTACAACAGCACTGTGTATGCACTATCCATCTAAGATCATAGGAAAATAATCTTTTAACTAAGTTCAAATATTTTATCAGGAAAACGAGGTCAATAGGATCAGTTCATTTCTTTTGAAAATTTAAATTATCAATTTCAGATTTGTAAAAAGTAATGTTTTGAGATATCTGAAAGTTTCAACCTAATCTCCATTATTTATTGCTATTAGTATTGCTCCAAGGATTCAATATCATGGCTACAGAAAAGAACACTAATTCATTCATTTATCATGTTCAATAAATAAAACTCCTTAGTAACTGCAGTGATTAATTTTATGTATCAACTTGACTGGGCCAAAAGATACACAAATATTTCCTCAATCATTGTTCTGGATGTATCTGTTAGAGGAGCTGCTGAGTTGGGTCCAACTCAGAGTGACTGTATGAACAACAGAATGAAATACTACACAGCACTGTGCCATGTCCATGATCTTTTTATGGTAGAAAACCTCACATCAGGGTGGATCATGAGTACAGTGCTTCCTGGAACCAAAGGTCTGGGTAAAGCCACCAAAGGCCCACCCCTTGGACTCAACTCTTCACACCCGGTCCTGCTTCCTAAATTTTCATAATCTCCCTGGGCAGCACCACTATCTGGGTCCTAAGTATGGAAACACATGAGCTTTTGAGGACATATTAGGTTCAAACCATAAAAAGACAGAAAGTGCTCTAAGTTTGTTTGTTTGATTGGTTAATTTGTTGGTTGACTGAAACATGGATCAGAAGTTAGTTCTCTATAAGTGAATTACAAATGCTGGTCCTGCGTTGGTAGCAGACAGAATGCAAAAGCATATGTGGGCTGAAGTGCAAGAACAGATTCATCATATAAAATCTACTACCCAAACTAGGAGAATTAAAATGACATGCATTTCATCACTACCATTAGAGGTACATTTGTGAGACTGCTAACACCCTTTAAAGAGCTATGCAATCATTCCCTATAAGGCAGATCTGTTGTGGGAACTACAGTCACAGAATTGGGAAACCTAACTCCAATAGGAAAAATTAGATCCCATATGGCAGAGATTGTATTAGTGCTTTTTTGGTTACTGTGACAAAATAACTGACATGAACAACTTAAAGGAGGGAAAATTAATTTTGGCTCATGGTTTCAGAGGATTCAATCCATGCTCAGCTGGCTCCATTACTTTTAGGCTGTGGTGAGACAGAACATCATAGTGGCAGATCAATGGGAAAAAAGAGCCTGACCAGAATGTTGTGAGTGGAAAGCAGAGAGTCAAGATGAGCCTGGGGATTGGCTATAGTTTTCTAGGGATCCCCCCAACACACTGGCCTGCTTCTTCCCCTGAAGATCCACCTCCTGCTTTCCATTTCCTCCCAATCATCTTAAGAAACCACCAAGGGATCAATTCATTTATTAGGTCAGAGCCCTCACGGTACACTCATTTCTTCAAAGCCCACCAGCTGTCAAGCAAGACTTTAACCCATGAGCCTTCAGAAGACATTTCAGGTTCATACCATAACAGGGGTCAATTGGTAGCACTCAGATATCAATGGCATTATGGACATGGCTACTGAAATACACAGTAAGTTCAAAGCAGCAATGAGACTAATCTGATTCACAGTGACCTATGCAGAGCTGATTATGTTGTTTCTAAACGTGAAATAGATAGAAAGCCTACCAAACTCTTAGTTGATCTATATAAACAGAAATATTCTGGCTAAATGAACAAATCTAATTTGAAACCTAAAATCAGAGAATCAGCTTCACTCAGTTTCTAGACTTAAGCCAGTTTCGGGCAATGAAGCCCTTTGGATTATAATGGGATAAAGTCCACTTGGGGGAGGAACTTTGTATGATGTCCAAAATTTCTACCATTCATCTTTTTTTTTTCTAGCCAAAGGGACAAATAGAGAGTTACCAGAGTAAACTACATTGGTTAAAAAAAAAATCATCATACATTTCAAGACAATGATTCTGAATTAACACTAATTCTAAAAGATCTACCACATCATTATTGTCCATCCCTTAGGAGCTTACAGAAATCAGATGATAAATTTTAGATCAGATCTGTCTCACAGGAGATGCAGTGGGTGTCTGACCCTGTCCTGTATTTATTTTCCAAATTCTAAAATGCACAATTGAAATAGAATTCTCATTATGATGAGAAAGGAAAAATGGACATTATTAGAACTAATTCTACTTATTAGGTGCCATCGAGTCAGTATCCAACTCATAGTGACCCTAAGTACAACAGGTGAAACACTATTTTCAGTGCTTCTCTGCTGTTCATAGGGTTTTCAATGGTGAATTGTTCTTTGGGAGTGGGTTGCTAGGTCTGTCTCCAAAGCCTATAGCACCTGGTGTTCCCAGGTGGTCTCCCATCCAAGTACTAACCAGGCCCAACCCTGCTTAGCTTCCGAGATCTGACAGGATCAGATTCCACAGGGCTATTACTTCAGGCACTTCTACTTAGGAAAATTGTAAAACAAAAGCAGTAGCACAATCCTGAAGGTATGCCAGGAACTAAGGTCATCAGTAAATACTAAAAGTTCAGGAGCAGTGATTCTCAGATTTTTCTTCCAGAAGAAATCATATGGGTCTATTACATTGCTGACATCAAGCTAATTCAGTGAATAAGATATAGCAATTTCTCCAAAGTTATTGGTAAGATATTTGCAGCAAAGCTCAAAAAATATAACTCAGACAATTTCAGAGGCATTGAATCTCAGTGAAATTTTTAGGAGTTCAGTGGAGAGGCACAATCAAGGTATTGTTATTTGGTCATAAGTTGCATTTGGCCTCACCACCATGAAAGTGATAAAGAGCCTAGTACATCTATTTGGATGTTGAAGTCATCAGACTACTAATTTTCAGCATTACCTGAAAAGCAGCTAGTTTTAAGGGTCTTAGATCAGGAGAAAGCTCTGCAACAGGTACAGGCTGTTTTGGAAGCTGCTCTGTCAATTGGCCCTGTTGTTGTTGTTGTTAGGTGCCGTCGAGTTGAGTCCGACTCATAGCGACCCTACGTACAGCAGATCGAAACACTTGCCGATTCTGTGCCAGGCAAACAATCTTATTTATGTTTAAGCCCATTGTTGCAGACACTGTGTCAATCCATCTGGTGGAGGGTTTTCCTCTTTTGCATTGACCTGCCACTCTTCCAAACACGATGTCCTTCTCCAGGGATTGTTCTCTCCTGACTACATGTCCGAAATATGTAAGACGCAGTCTGGCCATTTTTGCTTCCAAGGAGCACTCTGGTTGTACTTCTTCTAGGACAGATCTGTTGATTCTTTTGGCAGTGCATGGTATATTCAATAGACGTCTCCAGCACCACAATTCAAAAGCATCAATTATTTTTCTGTCTCTCTTGTTCAATGTCCAGCTTTCACACCCATATGATGCCACTGAAAATACCATGGCATGAGTCAGACGCACCTTCGTCTTCAATGTGACATCTTTGCTTTTCAATACTCTAAAGAGATCTTTTGCCACAGCTTTTCCTAGAGCAATGCGTCTTTGGATTTTTTGACTGCTGCTTCCACGGTGTTGATAATAGAGCCAAGCAAAGTAAAATCTTGGACAACCTCAATCTTATCTCCATTTAATGTGAAGTTGCGTGCTGACCCCGTCCTAAGGATTTTTGTTTTGTTGATGTTTAGTCGTAACCCATATTGAAGGCTATGATCTTTGATCTTCATCAGTAAATGTTTTAAATCCTCTTCATTTTCAGCAAGCAAAGTGGTGTCATCTGCATAACGCAGGTTGTTCATGAGTCTTCCTCCAATCTTGATGCCACCTTCTTCCTCATAAAGTCCAGCTTCTCGGATTATTTGCTCAGCGTATAAATTGAAGAGATAGGGTGAAAGTATACAGCCCTGACGCACACCTTTCTCAACTTTAAACCACTCAGTGTTTCCTTGTTCTATTTGAACAGCTGCCAATTGCTTCATGTACAGATTTCTCATGAGCACAATTAGGTGTTCTGGTATTCCCAGTTTCCAAAGTGTTATCCATAGTTTGTTGTGATCCACACAATCAAATGCTTTTGCATAGTCAATAAAACATAGATAGACATCTTTTTGATATTCTCTGCTTTCAGCTAATATCCACCTGATATCAGCAATGATGTCCCTAGTTCCCCGCCCTCTTCTGAATCCCGCTTGATTTTCCGGTAATTCCCTGTCTATATATTGCTGCAGTCGCTTCTGAATGATCTTTAGTAGAATTTTGCTGGTGTGTGATATTAATGATATTGTCCGATAGTTTGCACATTCAGGTGGATCCCCTTTTTTGGGAATAGGCACAAATATGGATCTCTTCCAGTCAGCTGGCCAAGTAGGAGTTTTCCAAGTAGGAGTTTTCCAAATCTGTTGGCATAAACATGTTAACACCTCCAATGCTGCATCTGTTTGTTGAAACATCTCTATTGGTATCCCATCAATTCCTGGAGCTTTGTGTTTCGCCAGTTCTTTCAAGGCAGCTTCCACTTCTTCCCTCAACACCATTGGTTCCTCTTCATATGCAACCTCTTGGAATGGTTGTTCATCTACCAATTCTTTCTTGTATAATGACTCTGTGTATTCTTCCCATCTTCTTTTGACCAGAAGAGTTGTGGCATGACATAAAAGATATCATTCAAGAAGGAAGCAAAAAGTTCTTAAAAAGACAAGAAAAAAAGAAAAGACCAAATTACATGTCAAGAGAGACACTGGACCTTGCCCTTGAACGTTGAGCAGCAAAAGCAAAAGGAAAATATGATGAAGTTAAGGAACTAAACAGGAGATTTCAGAAGACAGCTCGAGAAGACAAAAACAAATATTATAATGACATGTGCAAGGAACTGGAGGCAGAAAACCAAAAGGGAAGAACACACTCTGTGTTTCTCAAGCTTAAGGAAGTAAAGAAAAAATTCAAGCCTCGAGTGGCAGTAGTAAAAGATTCTACAGGGAAAATATTAAATGATGCAGGAAACATCAAAAGAAGATGGGAAGAATACACAGAGTCATTATACAGTTGGCCCTATGATCCCCCATATCCAATGACATTTGAAGTGCCAAGGGCAAAGGGATATTCTGTTTAGATCCTTTGACAGATCCTTGTATGTGAATCACAGCACAAACACTTAGTATTTTTTACCAAAAGCCCTGATATGGAAAACTACTCTTCTTTTCAGAAATTACTTTTCACATGCTGTTGGGCCTTTGTTCAGATTGAAATATTACCAGTAGGCTATCAACTTTCCATATACCCTGTGATGACCATCCTGAACCAGGTATTATCTGAATCACCAAGCCAAAAAGTTACACTGGGGTGTCAGCACTTCATTATCAAAGAGAAATTATATATATATATGCCACTTATATATATATATATTATATATTATATATATATGGGGCTGGGATTTAGCTCAGTTGGTGGAGCGCTGCGCTGCAGTCTCTGAGGTCCTGAGTTCAATTCCCAGCACCGCAAAAACGGGAGAAGGACCTGGCAATCCACTCCCAAGGCAATTCCGAAACAGTCAGCCATTGAAAGCCCTACGAGGGTCGCTATGAGTCGGATACCGACTCGACGGCACCTAACAACAACAACTATATATATATATATATATATATATATATATATATATAGTCAGGCTCATCAGTCCTTGAAAGTACAAATAAGTTTCTTGATGAAGTGATCCAAATCCTCAGGGGTTTCTCTTGTGCTGTACTGCATTTGTCTCTCTCAACCTATGTCTATAAGCTCATGGGGAAATTCTATGAGCAGCTGAATAAAAAAGGAAATAGTTAAGAGTAATTTACATATGGTCCTACATAATATACAGCCAACACTTGATAGTAGTCAGCCATAACATCACAACCCCCTTCTGTGACATCATTGAGGGATAATGGTAAAAGGAAATACTGTCAGGGGCAGGACTTCGAACAGTAAATCTGATTCTGCACTTTACTGGGAAGGAGAAATAGCTAAATGCTTTATTATGTAATAATTCATGGAATATGGCAGCTGATAGGTGGCAAAATAGTCAGAAATATGAAAGAAGTGGACTTATGATAAAAAATGAGAAATTAGGACAAGGAAATTTAAAGAAAAGTTATAAGGATAGACTTCTCTAAAGAGAGAATAATCATAAAGACATGAAGCTCACATCTCATGTGGATCCACCAACTCTGTGATTTCCAGTGTGACTGCTCACCAAAGTGATCTCAGTAGGAAGAGAATTTTAACTGTTAAATGATTGGATGATCACATCAACAGACCCAGTCAGCAACTTTATCCAAACAATCTCATTATTGCCCAGTGGGATTGTAGAGAAAACAGTCAACAATACTGAGACAGAGGTTATTCATGCACTCACCATCATGGATTCCAACTTACTAACGTTGAACTGCCTCTGTTGTTGTTGCTAGGTGATGTAAAATTGTGATTCATAGTGACCTAATGCATAACAGAAAGAAACACTACTCAACATTGTACCATGCACATAATCATTTTTATTTGAAATTTTTAATTTATAAATTAATGGGTTTCATTCTGACATGCATTTTTTATTAGAAATTTTTAGTGTACATCATAATGTGATTCATTTTGACATGGTTTTCATTGTGACAATTTTCATATATGCAATTTGATAAACATTATTCATATAGGTTACCCCTTACCCTCCCCTATGCTTCCCCCCCTTCCCATCTAAGTTTCCCATCCAAGTCTTCTCTATCTTTTACTTAGTAGTATTTTTCTATACTGACATGCATTTCATTGTAACATTTTCATATATGTGTTTCACTGTACATGACACAGATAACTTCCCCCTTACCCTCTTGTGCACCTCCTCCCCCCTCTGCCATCCCCTCACCAAAGGCTTCTCTTTTACTTGCATGTCTTTTTGTGGGATTATTTTCTATATTCCCTTGCATCCCATTTATGATTTACATCTAAACTTTTTTCTGTAGTGATCTATCTTTTTCCACTGTAAATAGTATTACATGAATAATCTAGCCCTTTTGTATTATTGCAGTTCTTCGGTATTATTGACATTATTATAATTACTTCCCAAACTATTAAAATTAGGCTATTTATTTTGAGGTCACCCTCACTCATTCCACATTCCTCCTTGTCCCTCCTCCCCCTCCTGTCTTTGCCCATCATCTCTTCCTTTTCCTAGATTCTTCTCTCGTTCTTTCTGCTCCCTATATTGTCCCTTCTCTGCTAAGTTGACTTTAGCTTTTTATTATGTTCCAATTTTTGTATAGGATTTTTTCTTCTTTTAAAATTGACTCAGCTGCCACATATGAGTGAGAACATGTGGTATTTCTCTTTTTGGCTTGTGTTCATTCACTTAAAATAATTTTCTCCAATTCCATCCCTTTTGCTGCAAATGACATTATTTCACTTTTTTGATTGCTGAGTAGTATTCCATTGTGTATATGTACCATGATATTTGTATCCATTCTTCTGTTGATGGGCACCTTGGTTGATTCCATATCCTGTCTACTGTGAAAAATGCTGCATTGAACCTGAAGATGCAGGTGTCTCTATGGTATGATGACTCACCTCCCTTTGGGTATATTCCCAATAGTATTATAGCTGGGTCATATAGTAGATCTATTTTTAGTATTCTAAGGTAATTCCATATTGATTTCCAAAGCAGTTGGACCAATTTACAGCTCCACAAGCTGTGTAAGAGGGTTCCTTTTTCTCCACAGCCTCACCAACATTTGTTATTTGTTTTATAGATCTTGGCCATTCTCAATGGAATGGGGTGGAATCTCAGCATTGTTTTCATCAGGATTTCCTTAATGACAAGGTATATTGAGCATTTTTTCATGTGTTTCATGGCTTTATGAGTCTCTTCATTTGAGAACTGTCTGTTCAGTTCCTTTGCCCATTTGTGTATTGAGTTATTTGTTTTCTTGGGTATTGCTTTCTTGAGTTTGTTATAAATTCTGGAAATTATTCCTCTGTCTGATGTATAGGATGCAAGGAGTTTTTCCCGTTCAGGGTGGATTTGCTTGATTCTGTTGAGTGTTTCCTTTGTTGTACAGAAGCTTTTTAATTTCATGTAATCCCATTATCTATCATTGCTGCAATTTCTTGAGCAATTGGAGTCCTATTAAGGAATACTTTCCTATGCCTATATGATGAAACATATAGCATATCATCTCTTCTATTAATTTCAAAGTTTCTACTTTTATGTAGAGGTCTTTTAAACATTTTGAGTGAACTCTCTTGCATATTGTGAGACGCGGGTCAGTTTTCATTTTTCTGCTAATGGATATCCATTTTTCCTAGCACCATTTATTGAAAAGGCTATCCTTTTTCCTGGGAGAAGGGCCTGGCAATCCACTCCCAAGGCAATCCCAAAACAGTCAGCCATTGAAAACCCTATGAGGGATGCTATGAGTCGGATACCGACTTGACGGCACCTAACAACAACAACAACAACAACAATAATTCTTTTTCCAATTTACTTGCTTTGCTCCTTTGTAGAAAGTCAGGTGGCTATAGGTGTGTTGTGATATTTCTGGATCTTCTAATCTGTTTCACTGATCCTCAGGCCTATTTTTGTATCAGTACTCAGCTGTTTTTGCTACCACTGCCCTGTACTACAGATTAAAGTCAGAGATTGTGATTCCACATGCACTAGTTTTGTAGCTTAGGAGTGTTTTGGCTATACACTTTGGTTTGGTCTTTTGTCCTTCCATATGAATTTTTGGATCATTTTTTTCTATTTCTGTGAAGTCTGTCATTGGGATTTTAATGGGGATTGCATTAAATCTATAGATTGCTTTTGGTAGGATAGCCATTTTTACTATACTGATTCTCCCCATCCAGGAGCAGGGAAGGTCCTTCAATTTTTTAGTATCCTCTGTGATTTCCTTCCTTAATGTTTTGAAATTTTCCTGTAGAGGTCTGTAGTGTATTTGGTTAGATGGACTCCAAGCTATTTAATTTTCTGGTGGGCTATAGTGAAAGGTATTATATCTGTAATTTCCTTCTCTTCCTGCTTACAGCTGGTGTAAAGGAAAGCTATTGATTTTTGTGTGATAATTTTGTATCCTGCCACTTTGCTAAAGGAGTTGATTAGATCTAAAAGTTTTCTGGATGAGGTTTTGGGATTCTTTAGTAAAGTATCATGTCATCCACAAATAAAAATTATTTTACCTCCTCATTGCCAATGTGTATCCCTTTAATTTCTTTCTCTAGTATGGTTGCCCTGGTAAGGACTTCAATTACTATGTTAAATAGAATAGGAGAGAGTGAACATCCTTGTCTTGTTCCAGATCATAGAGGAAATGGTTTCAGTTTTTCTCCATTTAATATAATGTTTTCTGTAGGTCTGCCATAGATGACTTTCATTATGTTAGATATTTGTCTTTTATGGCTATCTTCTCCAGGGTTTTTATCATGAAAATGTGTTGCACTTTGTCAAAGGCCTTTTCAGCATCAATGGAGATGATCATGTGATTTTTGTTTGCGAGTGTCTTGATATGTTGAATTACGTTAATTGACTTTCATATGTTGAGCCAACCTTGCATCTGTAGAATAAATCTCACTTGGTCATGGTGAAAAATCTTTTGATTATGTTACTGTATTTGGGTTGCCAAGATTTTGGTAAGGATTTTGGCATCTATATTGATAAGGGAAATGGGTCTATAATTCTCTATCTTACATGTATCCTTTCCTGGTTTAGCTATTAGGTTGATGATAGCTTTGTAGAATGAGTTTGGGAGTAGTCCCTCTTTTTCTACTTTTTGAAATAATTTGAGGAAAAGAGGTATTATATCTTCTTTGAAAGTGTGGTAAAATTCTGCTGTGAACCCATCAGATCCTGGGCTTTTCTTTGTTGTGAGGCTTTTTATTACCCTTTCTATTTCAGTGTATGTAATGGGCTTGTTTAGATCACTTATGTCTTATGGGGTTAATTTTGGTAAATCACATGTGCTAATAAATTTATCTTTTTCTTCTGTATTTTCATACTTTTCATACTTTTGGGAATACAATCTCTCAAAATATATCCTGAAAATTTTCTGTATTTCATTGTAGTCTGTGGTTATGGTCACATTTTCATTTCTAATTTTTACTATGTTGGCATTTTCCTTCTTTTGTGTTTTTTTTGTTTGTTTGTTTGTTTTGTTTTTGATGAGACTGGCCAGAGCAGAGTCTATTTTATTAATCTTTTCAAAGAACCCGTTCTTAGTCTCACTAGTTTTTTTGAATTATCTTTCTAGATTCTAATTGAGATACTTCTGCCTTTACCTTGATAATTTCTTTCTGGATGCTTATTTTAGGATTGATTTGTTGCTGATTTTCTAGCGGCTTAAAGTGTGTCATTAGGTAATTTATTTGGCTCTTCTCTACCTTATTGATCCAGGCACTTAATACTATAAACTTCCCTCTTAGAACTGCCTTTGCTGTATCCCATATGTTTTGGTAGGATGTGTTTTCATCATCATTTGATTGCAGGAAATTTTAAGTTTTTCATTTTGGTTTCTTCAACAATCCATTGATCATTCAGCAGTGTACTATTTATTCTCCATGAACTTGTAAAATTTCTGGAATTATTCTTGCTTTTGAGTTCCATTTTTTTTCTGTTGTGGTCTGACAAGGAACACGGGATAATTTCTACTCTTTTGTATTTATTGAGGGAATTCTTATGGGCTAGCATATGCACTATGTTGAAAAATGTTTCATGTCAATCTGAGAACAATGTGTATTCCTCATAATCTGGATGGAATATTCTGTGTATATCTGAGACCCAATTAATTCATGGTGGAGATTAGGTTCATCATTTTTCTGTTAATTTTCTGTTTTCATGACTTGTGTCTTGGTGAAGGTGGGGTATTGAAGTCTCCTATAATTATTTTGTCTGGTCCAATAAAGTTCTTTATGTCCCATAAATTTTGTCTTATAAAACTAGGTGCCCAAGTATTTGGAAAGTATATTTTTAGTGGTATTATTTGTCCCTGGTTGATTGTTCCTTTTAGTAATATATAGCATCCTTGTTTATCCTTCTAATTAATTGGATTGGAAGGTGATCTATCTGATATTACAATTGCAGCACCTGCTTTTTTTTCTTTCCCCCTTGATAGATAATTTTTTCCAGCCCTTAATTCTCAATCTACTGCAGTTTTTGTGAGTTAGATGTTCCTTGAATAATATATATTGAGGGCTTATGTTTTTTCATCCAATTAGTCAGTCTCTTGTCTCTTAATTGGTGAGTCAAGACCATTTACACTAATTGTGATTATTGAGAAGTATTTATTGTTATGCATCCAATCCTTACATGTTGCTGGTTTTAGATTCATGGTTGCCTTATTACTTTCTTGGTTTCTACTCATGTAAACTGTTCAATTCTTTGATCTTCTATGTAGGGTTATTTTATCTCACCTGGGTGTGGTGATTAATTGAAGATCCTTAATCTGGTTTGGTGGTTGCAAATCATTTGAATGTGTCAAAATCATGGAATGTCTTATTCTCCTCATCTATTTTCAAAGATAACTTTGCTGGATATTGTATTCTTGGTTGGAAGATGTTCTTATTTAGAATGTGAATTATATGTGTCCAGGCCTTCTAGCTTTCAATGTTGATGTGGAGAAACCTGATGTTATTTTAGTGGGTTACCTTTTAATTGTTAGTTGGGATTTTTCCCTGGCTACTTTCAAAATTGCTCCTCTGGTGTCGAATGTAAGCATTTGTGCTATGATATATTATGGGGAGAATCTGTTTTGGTCTGCTCTGGGTGGAGTCCAGAATGTTTCAGTTGTGTATGTATCCAAATCCTGGATTATCTCTGGAAAATTTTCATAAACTAGATTTCCTAATCCTCTGGTGGAACTTTCTTCTTGTTCAAGGACACCCTGAATTTTTAAGTTTTAGTTTTTCATTCTGTAGGAGGCTTATTGGAAACTTTATAAAATTCTCTCATCATTATTTCCATCTTTGACTGTATGAATTTAATTTTTTGAATTGAGTCCTTGGAATCTGAAATTCAGAGCCCAGCCTCATCCAATCAGGATGAAAAGGATTCTTTTGCAGAGTTTAATTCATTTAGCTTTGTTTGCATGTAAAGTATTGCTGCTTGGTTTTTCCTGATCATTTCTAGCTGTGAGTAGAGTACAGACTCCAGGTGAGATACCTTCTTTTCAAGGGTTTTGAGGTTGCTGGGGTATTAGTTTTGATTATTAGCATACTAATAATTATGAATTATGACTGAATTATGACTCAGAGATATCTAGGAATTGGGGTTGTTTGGAGTTGTTTTTTAAGAGGATTTTGTCTGTGGAGTCTTCACATCCATCTTGCCCTTTCATGTTTCTTGAAGTCTTTTGGTGTTGCTTGCCCATTGCTTGTTCTGGGAATTAGACTTTGCCTCCTCCAAGTGTGAAGGACTTCTTCTTCTGGTGTTCCTTTGAGTTTGGGAGATAATGAATCCCTGGCACTTTATTCTCACTCCCCAACCCTGTATTTTACAGCTTAAGAATGCTAGGCAAGGATCTGCTGCAGGCTCTGTATTCAGTAAGCCCACATTCAAATTCATTCTGACCCCAGAGATCCCAGTCTCTGATTAGTGTACTGTGTACACCATGAGTCCTCAGGTGTCTAATCTGTGGGGCTCTTACTCTGGTTCACCAGCCCTACTCCACTTGAGGTAAGCCTAGTATTTAATAGGTTCTCCAAGATTCAATTTTGTTGTTTTGCCTTCTGAGAGGGCCCCGCCTCACTTTCTTTAGGCAGCTGTCTTTGCCCGGTGTTTTGTAGTCTCTCCTTCCTGTCTGCTGGTGTTAGGGGAAGCCATGCAAGGTTTTCCAACTTCAATCATACTGGCACCTCAGTCTATAGATCTGTGTTCATTTTTCTCTTGTGAAAATGTTCCTGAGCAGTGAGGAGTGCTTTAATTAAGGAATTCTCAATTTCACTACAGAGAAAAGGATTTTCTGTACCCCCTCTCTTGTTGAAAGCAGGCAGATTTAGGGGGGTGGGGCAGAAAATCATGCAGTCTCTCAGACTGAACTGGGCCACTGGGTGCCCTCAGTGATCCTGCTCCCTGGGATGCTCCACCCATGTTGTACTGGCATAGAGGCAATGCGACATCTGCTGACCTTCCGAGAATTTTGCCTGCCCCATGGAGCTTGGGCACTGAGATCCCAGCTCAGAAAGCAGATCTCCAATGCCCATAGCATGAGCAGATGGCTGTGAGAGCATGACCTCAATGTTGGGCTCTCTGCCCATTCACGTATTCCAAATCCTGTCATGCTCTCATCCCTCCTGCACTGCATTAGGTGGGATGATATCAGACCACCCTTGGTGAATCTGAGGCCTGTTTGCCCATGTGACAGTCACTCCTGAAACTTTCCTGGCACAAAGTACACTGCTATGCTCCCTGTAAGGAACACTACTGCAAGCTACCCACATGAGGGACCCAGTCCCTTCTGCAGATCCTAGCCAATACCATGCTACAGTGAGAAAATGTTGGATTACCCTGTTGAATCTGAGGTCTGAGTGTCTGTGTGTCTATGTGTCCCTGTGGAATTCGAGCCATGCAACTGCCCTGCCACAAGAGGAGGGAGACAGCTGCACTGTGGCTACTCTCCAGGCATGCTCTGCCAGTTCATGGTCCCTGGCCCCCACCACACTCACTCCCTGCTCCCATGCCAAGGAGGGTAGGATCATAAAGTTTCACCCCTGGTGGATCCGAGGCCTGCACTCCTGTGTGAGACTTTTGTACCACCACACTCTAGCAACCTGCATGGGTGGCATTGTGCATAAATGGCCTCTGTGCCTGGTGCCTCAGGCAAACTCACCAGTTATTCTCTCTGGAAGTACTGCCTGTGCCCCATAGGCAGGATGTTGGCAGGTTACCAGGGTTGCACTCCATGTGGGATCTGAGCTCCAGTGCATGTCCATGTGAAGTCTTCCCTGGATTGGATTCTCTGGGTGGTCTGTGATCTGTGTAGCTCTTCTCTACTTTAGCTTGCAATCTCATTCTCCCTCTGTTTCTCTCTGCTGTCCGTGCAGTCCATGTGTGGAAGGAATTGTTGGTTGAGTTTCATAAGGGTGAGGCTCTGTCCAGCTGTTAATTTTCTCTTCCTTCCCCATCAAATATCCATGTTTCTGCTAGCACACTCACTCTGACCTGGTACGCTGATACCTCTCTATTTAAACTTTTTCTGAAGTTGTTGCTACTAGCTTTGTTGATCTTAAAGAATAAGCTACCCTGCAATATTACTTTTGATCCAGTAACTTACTTCACAGAAAATGAAGAGATGATTTTATCCATTAGGTCTATGATTATTCAGTTCCCTGGTCTTACCATGTGCCATATCATCCCAAAGCCACTGATGACATAATGATGGAATCATCCTTTGAAGACTAAGTTATAGTGACTGCTACATGGTAATCCTCCACACATCTGTCAATTTGCTATACTATGGGGGCTAAACAAGAAGACTTACAACTAGGTCAGTATGCAACTTCACAATAAGTGGAGAAAGACTGAGGTTGTCCAAGATTTTGCTTTAGTTGGTTATACAGTCAACACTGTGGAAGTAGCAGTCAAGAAATCAAAAGACATATTGCTTTGGGAAAAGCTGTGGTAAAATGTCTCTTTAAAGTATTGAAAAGTGAAGATGTCACATTGAAGACAAAAGTGTGCCTGACTCAGGCCATGGTATTTTCAGTTGCATTATATGCTTGTGAAAGCTGGACATTGAGCAAGGGAGACAGGAAAAGAATTGATGCTTTTAAATTATGGTGCTGGAGACAAATATTGAATATACCATGGACTTTGAAAAGAACAAATAGATGGGTCCTAGAAGAAGTGCAGCCAGAGTGTACCTTCAAAGTAAGGATGGCTGCACTGCATTTTATGTATTTTAGACATTTAGTCAGGAGGGATCAATCCCTGGAGAAGGTCATCTTGTTTGCGAGAGTGGCAGGTCAGTGAAAAAAGAAAACCCTCCACTAGATGGATTGACACAGTGTTTGCAACAATGGTCCTAAACATAACAAAGATCATGTGCCTGGCACAGAAACAGGGAGTGTTTTCTTCTGCTCTACATAGGGTCACCATGACTAGGACCCTACTTGAGGACACCTAACAGCAACAACAACAACATGACAAATTTTTGGATTTAATAAAGCAAGAAAAACAGAGCCAAAGGGAATTATGTCTCTCTGTGATTGTCTTCAGTCTGGATATGACTATTCTGTTTTCACTCTCAGAATTGAACTGAAACTTGATCTAGCAGTGTTTCTGAATCTGAGGCAACAAACTCAGAGTTGAATTATAGTATTGGGTGTTTTAGGTTTCTATCTTGTTGAGTGTAGATTTTGGAAATTCTGTCCCTATAACTACATTAATTAGACATAATCACACATTAATTATACATAATTAATATATGTCATGTATATGTGAAATATAATAAATTTTAAATATATGATTTATATATATTTATATGTACATATTATAATATATATGTATATTCACATGTATACCTATGCATACATATATATGTGTATACACATACACATATACATATATGTATATAAATACAATTTCTGTATATTGTGTTTCTCTGAGGACCCAAACTAATATAGTAGCAGTGCCAAAGGTTGTAATGTGACTTAACCTATAGTGTGTACTTATTAAAAAATATTTGGTAAGTAACAAAGACTGTCTCTAAGGGCTCTAGTTTTTTCTTTTATGCTTAATCTGATTTTCCTTTGAAGATAATTTTTGCAAAACCATTTATTTTAGAAGTTTATCTTTTCTTTTTTTTTTTTTTTTAGGTACTAGGGTTTAAAAACAGGGCCTTGCATTTGCATGCTTTGCAAGTGCTGGACCACTAAGCTGCACCTACAGCCCTTTTTTTTTTTTTTTTACTTTTTGAGACAGGGTCTCCTTAATTACGCAGACTGCCTCTGGTCTTGAACGTGCAATTCTCCTGCCTCCAGTTCCTGAGCTGATGGGATTACAGACGTGGGCCACTGCACCCAGCTTGTTTATCATTTTTAATATAAGCATTTAATGGTGTAAATGGTTCTCTAAGCACTGATTTTCCATATCCAACAATTCTGAATTTATTAATACATGTCATGTATTTTTATTAGCCCTTGTGGGTTTTTTTAATAAAATATTATTTTTAAATTAAAACATTTGAAGACTGCTAAGATAACTGTAGCTAAGTTTAATAGTAGAGAAAGAATATATTTTATTTCATTCTGTTTTTTATATTGAGATGTATATTTTGCCCTATATGAGATATATTTGGGTGACTATTTCATGATTTGGTGACTTGGAAAGAATGTGTGCATTTTTCTACAGCTCTATTAATTTTTATCAGTTTTTAGGCTGTCTTCTTAGTACTAGATATATATTTTTGTCTTCTTTATGAAACTACCAAAAATTAAAATAGCAGTATATAAAGAATGCTGAATGGATAAATGCAGAAGAAAGGTAATAGAAATGATAATGAGTAGATCTAAAATATTAATTATCATAGTAAAAAGATGAATATAATAAACAAAATGAAAAAAAATCTGATGTCGTAAGGATCAATATCAAAAGTTGTAAAAAATATGCAGTTGAGTTCCTATAATAACTGGTGAAAATAGGAAAAAAACAGCCAAAGTTTTGACAGTCAAAGTGGCCGAGTTTTCCACACATGGCAAACATAAATTTCTATGTTCAAATAATTTAGTAAATAGAAATGAATGCAAAGATATTTTTTCTTAATTAAAAACTAATCAAATTGCTAAAAAAACAATATTAATAAACTACTTCTCTAGAAAGTAAATTAACACATTGACAAAAGGAACACGATTATTTACATCATTTAAATGTCTAATAAAAACATGGAAGTCAAGAAAGGATGAAGCAGTACCTTTAAATATGCAAAAGAATAAAAAAGTATCTCCTTCTTTCTACTGCTACTGAAAATGTTCTCAAAGAATGAAAATAAAATCAAAATGTTTTCATGTAAAAGAAAACTTAGGAAATATGGCCAGCAGAGTGGCACCATAAGAAATGTTTTTAAAAGTTCCTTAGATTAAAAGGAAATGATACCAGAGGCACACTTTGATGTTCAAAAATGAATGAAGAATAGTAGAAATAATAAATATTCAAGGACATATAAAAATAGTTTCTCCTCTTAAGTTCAGCACAACACATATAACTGTTTAAAGCAAACATTAAAACATT
>VMDO01021225.1:0-35802 GCA_007922755.1 Pedetes capensis
ATCATTTCTAATGTCAGATAAATATTAGGCAAAAGCAGAGAATATCAGAAAGATGTCTATCTGTGTTTTGTAGACTATGCAAAGGCTGTGTGAATCATAATAAATTATGGATAACAGTGACAAGAATGAGAATACCAGAGCACTTAAATGTACTCATGAAGAACTGTACATGGACCAAGAGGCAGTTTTTTGAACAGAGGATAAAGATCATTGCCTGATTTAAAGTCCATAAAGTATATTTCAGGGCTGGATCTTTTCACTGTAGCTCTTCAATCTCTGTGCTGAGCAAATAATCTAGTAAAATGGACTTTGTGAAGAAGAATGCAGCATCATGATTGGAGGAAGACTCATTAACAACTTGTGTTATGCAGATGACACAGCTTTGCTGGCTGAAACTGAAGAGGATTTGAAACATTTACTGATGAAGATCAAAGAATACCACCTTTGAAAACATCTGTCAAAACATTTTTCCACTGCTCAAAACAGGTTTTGATGTTCATTTGGACACCTTGTAGTGCTGCTGTCATTTTTCTTTTCACCTCTTCCACATGGGCAAGACATTTCCCTTTGAGGACTTTTTTTCACCTGGTGAAACAAACAAAAAAGGTGCACAGAGAAGATGGAGTGAGTAGGGAAAGTGGAGCACAAGGGTCATGCTGGTTTTGGTCAAAAACTGCTGAACACTCAGGACAGTGTAGGCAGGTGCATTGTCATGGTGGTAGAACCAATTGTCTGTTTGCCACAACTTGGGTTGTTTCTTCTGCAAATTGTGATATAGCTTTCTCAAGACTCCCAAATGGTAAAAACTTTGGTTGACTGTTTGACCTGGAGGACCAAATTCTGAGTGCCCAATTGATCTCACATCAGAGAAACAGATGATCATTGTTTCCACGTTCATTCCATTCGAGAGTACAGCATTCCCCTCTGTGTGTGTGTGTGTGTGTGTGTGTGCATATTTCATACACATGTTTCCATGAACATTTCTATATGGAGCAATTTTTATTGAGCTAGACATGAGTTCCTACCAATATCTCCAACTCTAAGTAGGGGGACCTGGATCCCTCTAGACTCTTCCTCTTGATTTGTCCAACACCTCTCCCCCATATACCTAATTGTTTGATTCTAGTATTCATGCATAATTATGTTATAATTATAAGCCAACATACTGTAAGATGCAACTTGATGAGTTATGCTAAAGTATTCAGGTACATGTTTCTTTTGCCTTTAATCACACAGATTACATTTGTTTCCAAAGTTATTTAGATTTTGATCTTTTTTCCTTCACTCCCTTCAGTGAGATTGTTTCATATATTTGTAACACAATTGGAATGCTTTTTCATATTCTGGATTCTGTCCTTGGATTCCACAAGTTTTACATTTTGTGTTTTAAAATGACTATAATAATATCCGGGCTGGGATTTAGCTCAGTTGATAGAGCACTGTGCTGCAGTCTCTGAGGTCCCGAGTTCAATTCCCAGCACCATAAAAATGGGAGAAGGGCCTGGCAATCCACTCCCAAGGCATCCCGAAACAGTCAGCCATTGAAAACCCTATGAGGGTCGATATGAGTTGGATACCGACTCAATGGCACCTAACAACAAACAACAACAACAATAATATCCACTATGCTAATAAAGTGTTGTGGATTTTGATACGAGAGAGCAATGTATCCACCCTCACATTATGATACAGAATAGTTTTACTGGCGTAGTAAATGCCCTGTGCTTCATGTTTCACTTATTCAATCTTGCCCTTTTTCATCTCCTTCTTGAAAACCAAACACCTTTTACCAACTTTATAGATTTCTTCCCCCCATCAAATGTCATATATGTGGAATCATAGACCTTTTCCTGTTGGCTTGCTTCACATAATGTACCTTTAAGGCTCATCCATGTCTTTTGTGGTTTGAAAGCTCATTTCTTTTCATCAGTGATTAATATTTCATGGGATGGCTATACCACAGCTTGCTTATCCATTTACCAGTTGAAAGATATTTTGTACAGATTTTTGTGTGGATATATGTCTTTAGCTCATTTGTATAAACACCTAGAAGTGTGATTGCTAGATCATATGGTAAGACTTTATTAGAACTTTAACTTTGTGAAAAACTATCAAACTGCTCTTGAAATTGGCCATATCATTTTGCATTCCCACCCACAATAAGTGAGTTCCTGTTGTTTTATATCATAGTTAGTAGTTGGTACTGTCTGCTTTATGGAATTTTGCCACTCTAATAGGTGTTTAATGGTATCTCATTATTTAATTTACAATTCTTTAATGATATATGATGGGAGAGAATCTTTTCATGTGCTTATTTGCCATTTCTGTACTTTCTTTGGTAAGGTATCTGTCTGTTAAGGCTTTGGCTCTCTTTTTAGTTAGGTTGTTTGTTTTCATATTATTGAATTTTAAGTGTTCTTTGTATATTTTAGATGCAAGTCTTAAACGTGTCTAAAAAGTCACCACCAGACCCAAAGTCACCTAATTTTCTTCTACATTTTCTCAAAAAAAAGGTTATAATTTTCATTTTACATTTCAGTTTATTATCTATTCCATGTTGTTGTTGTTGTTGTTGTTGTTATTATTATTTGTGGTACTTTGGGGTTGGACCTAGGGCTTTGCACAAACTGTGCAAGTGCTCTACCACTAGGCTGCACCCTCAGCCCATTTTTTAATTTTTTATTTGGAGACAGGGTCTCACTAAGGTACACAGGCTGCCTCTGGCCTTGAATTTGCAATCCTGCTGCCTCTGCCTCCCGAGTTGCTAGGATTACAGGTGTGTGTCCCACCGCTCCCAAATCCATGTTAATTTTTATGATACATGCAAGGTTTGTATCTAGGTTCTTTTTTATTTTTTTAAATATAGATGCCCAATTTTTCTAGCACTGTTTATGGAAAAGACTATCTTGCTGGGTGCCGCAACCCATACCTGTAATTCCAGTGATTCAGGAGCCTGCAGCAGTAAGATTGAGAGTTTGAGGCTAGGGACATCTTGTGCAATTTAGCAAGACTCTGTCTCAAAATAAAAAATGAAAAAAGGATTGGAGGGTGCAGCAAATCAATGTTACAACACTTGCCTATCATGCGTGACGCCCTGGGTTCAACCCCCCAGTACTACAAAAAAGAAAGCATATTGCACATTTTCTCCATTGAATTGCTTATGTTCCATTATTAAGATTCAGTTGACTGCATTTGGTTAGATCTCTTCCTGGACTCTATTCTTTTCCATTAATCTATGTATCGATTCTTTCCCCAGTGCCTCAGTGTTTTGATTATTGCAGCTTTGTATTAAAATGTGGTACTTCAAATCCTCTTTGTTTTTCTTCATTATTGTATTGCTTACTCTAGATTTCCCCCTTTCTTTATAACTTTTAAAATGAGTTTGTTAATATCTACCAAAGAGCTTGCTGGGATTTTCATTGGGTTTATTATGGACCTACAGATCAAGTTAGGAAGAACTGGTGTTTAAAACTATTTCTTCTGTCAATGCATGGACATAAAATATCTATTTATTTGGATCTTCTTACATTTTTTCTTTAGTGTTTTGTAATTCTTTTCATATAATTCCTGTACATAGATAGAAATACACTTAAGCATTTTAATTTTTGATGCTATTATAAATGGTATTTTTAAATTTTAATTTAAATTTCTTTCCTTCCTTCCTTTCTTTCTTTCTTTCTTTCTTTTTTTTTTTCTTTTTGTGGTACAGGGGGTTGAACACAGGGCTTCTTGCTTGCATGCTTTGCAAGTGCTAGACCAATGAGCTTCACCTCCAGTCCATTTTTTTACTTTTTGAGACAGGGTCTTGCTAAATTACACAGACTGCCTCTGGTCTTGAACTTGTGATCCTCCTGCCTCTGCCTCCCAAGCCGCTGGGATTACAGGCATATGCCACTGCACCTGGCCGTAATTTATATTTCTTTTTCTTCATTACTGATATATGTTGTTGTTGTTAGGTGCTGTCCAGTCAGGTCCAACCCATAGTGACCCTCATAGGGTTTTCAATGGCTGATTGTTTTGGGAGTGGATTGCCACATCTTTCCCCCACTCTTGCAGTGCTGGGCATTGAACTCAGGTCCTCAGAAAGTGCTGAATAGCACTCTACCAACTGAGCTAAGCCCCAGGCCTGACTGATACATAAGAATGTGAAAATTTTATGTTACATTTACATGCAATGATGCTGCTTTAAGCCATTTATTAGTTTCTCGTGAATTTTTTTCCTTTTCAATTCTGTGGGAATTTTTCACATAAATAAACATATTGTGAATAGTTTCTCTTGCTCCTTTACAATATCAGACATTTATTTTTCTTTTCTTGTTTCAGTGCAAAAGGTAGAACTTTTAATGTGATAGTGAATAAATGCAGTAAGAGAGAATACACCCTTGCCTTATTCCCGACTTTAGGGGGGTAAAAAATCTAGTTTCTTACTGTTAAATACTATTTAAACTGTTGATTTTTTTTTTAGAATTTATTAAGTTGAGGAAATTCCTCTCTGTTAATAGTTTCTGAAAGTTATTAAAAGATCAGTAACTTGCATCGAATTTTATCAAATTTAAGTGCTTTTCTGCATCAATTGATAAGATCATATGATTTCTATTCTTTATCCTATTAGTACAATTATAATGATTATTGAATGTTAAACTAGATATTCACACATGGAAGATATCTGTTTGGTGGTGATGTGTAATTCTTTTTATACTGTTGGTATTGGAATATTGTTGGCCTCATAGAGTGGGTAACATTTCAAGAAAGGATAATCTTTCAAGAAGTATTCTTAAAAAGTTTGCATAGTATTGGTATCATTTCTTCAAACGTATGGAAGACTTCATCACTGAAACTTTGTGTTCTTGCGTTTTCTTTTTGGAAGGTTATTCATTATCAATTCAGTTTATTTAACAAATTTAGGCCCATTCAAATTGTCTGTTTTTCTTCCCATAGTTTTCGTAGTTTGTATCTTTAAAGGAATTGGTTGATGTTATCTAAGTCACCAAATTTGTGGGCATGGAATTGTTCATTGTTGTTAGGTGCCATCAAGTCAGTGTCCAACTTATAGCGACCCTATGCACAACAGGTGAAACACTATTGTTAGTGTTTCTCTGCTATTCATAGGGTTGTCAGTGGCTGGTTGTTATTTGGGAGTGGGTTGCAGGGTCCTTCTCCCAAGCCTACAGCACCTGGTGTTCCCAGGTGGTCTCCCATCCAAGGACTAACCAGGCCCAACCCTGCTTAGCTTCCGAGATCTGATGGGATTGGATGTCACAGTGGTATGGCTGCAGGCAGAATAGTTCATTGTGCTCCTTTATTATCTTTTTAATGCCCATGCCTGCAAAGTGGTAATGTTTCTTTCATTTCTGATATTGGTAATACATTTTACTACTCTCTTTTTTCCTATTTAGCCTGATTAGATGCTTATCAGTTTTATTGAACTTCTCAGAGAACTGACTTTCATTGACTTTATTGCTTTTCTATTTTAAGTTGCATTGATTTATGCCCTAATTTTTAAAATTATTTCTTTTATGCTTCTTCCTTTAGGCTTAAATTGTTCTCCTTTATCTAGTTTCCTAAGATAGTGATTTATACTATGGATTTTAGCTCATTCTTCCTTTCTAATATACGTATTTAATGGCATAAAGTTTCCTTCTAATATTGCTTTAGTTTCTGATGAATTTGGATGTGTTATATTTTTATTTTCATCCAATTGAAAATATTTTCTAATTTCGTTGTGATTTTTTCTTTGGTTTATGAGTTATTTAGAAGCACATTGTTAAATTTTCAAGTATTAGGGATTTTCCAGCTATCTTTCTGTTTGATGTTCCTCATTTAATGCAATTTTAGTCTGAGAACATACTTTGTATAATTTCTTTTTTTTTTTTACATTGGGTAAATGTTATGTACAGGAAGAAATAGATATTTTGCAGTTGTTGGATGAAGCATACTATATATGTAAATGCCAAAGATCAACTTGATTGATACTGCTATTCAGTCTAACAAATTTCTTAATGACTTTCTGCCTGCTTAATCTATCAGTTTCTCTGAGCTGTGTTAAAAAATCTGTAACCATTTGAGTAGATATATATTTTTTCCAGTTCATTCCATGTTTTTTTTTACTCTGGTGTTTTGACATTTTGCTATTAGGTGCAAACACTTTTAGGATTGGTACAACTTTCCAGATGATTGATCCTTTTGTTATTATGTAATGCCTCTCATCACCTCTGATAATATTCTTTGTCATGATGTCTGCTTTTTTGAAGGTAACAGAGCTATTTAAGCTTTCTTTTTGATTTGTATTAGTATAATATGACTTTCTTCATTTATTAACCTATCTGAGTTTTCCATTTAAAATGGATTTCTTGAAGACAACATATAGCTGGATATTTTTAAATTCATTCTAGCAATCTGTCTTTTAATTGGTATGTTTAGAAGCTTCATATTTAAAATGATTGTTGTCTAGATGGATTTTTCATAGTCCATATTTGTGTTTTCTATTTGTTGAATTTCTTCTTTGCTCATGTGTCCATCATTTCTATTTCTCCTAGTTTTAGTTGAACATCTTATATAATTCTTTTATCTTCTATCTTAGCATATTGATTATACTGCTTTAAAAAATATTGTAGTGTCTTCCCTAGACTTTTCAGTATAAGCTTTAAACTAATCTAATTGTACCTTCAAATATCATTATGCTGTCTCAATTGCAGTTCAAGTACCTTATAGTAATATTCCCAATTCTTCCTACCTGTTCCTTATGATTGCTACCATTTATTTCACTTGTCCATATACTACAATCATCCAGTATGCCATTGTCATTATCACTTTGACAGATCTACATTTTAGGTCAATTGAGAATTAAAAATATTATCCTCTTTATTTAATAAGGTTTTAATATCATGGTTTCTGACAAAATCAAACCCTACTCTAGTTCTTCTTTTTCTTCCCCTGGAGGCAAGGTTATGTCTCCCCACATCCTTCTATTTTTAAGATTTCCTTTGTCTTTATATTCCTGATATCTAATTAGGTATATAATGCTCAAGACACCAGGAAAATAAAGTCAAAGAAAATGTTTAAAGAGGGAAGGTTGGGTGACCTAAATCTTGCCTCCAGAGGGAGAAAAAAAAGAACTAGGGTAGGTTTTTTTTGGTCAGAAGCTATGACATTAATAATGTATTAAATAAACAAAAATAATAGGGTTTTTTAATAAGAGTGTTCAATGGTTGTTTTGGGAGTGGGCCACTAGGTCCTTTTCTCTAGTCTGTCTTTGTCTGGAAGCTCAGCTCACTGTGAATGACCCTGCTGGTATTTGTAATACCAGTGACATAGCTTTCAGTGTTACTGCAACATGCAAGCCCCCATCTTGTGGCAAACTAAGGGTAGATTTTTTATTTAAATTCAGGAAAGATGTATGTTAGGGCTGTATCCTTTCACTGTACCTCTTCAATCTCTATGCTGAGTAAATAATCCAAGAACATGGCCTTTATGAAGAAGAATATGGCATTGTGATTGGAGGAAGACACACTAACAACCTATATTATATAAATGACACAACTTTGCTGAAACTGAAGAGGATTTGAAACATCTCCTGATGAAGATCAAAGAACATAGCCTTTAGTGTGGATTGCACCTTAACAGCAACAAAACAAAAATTGTTCCAACTGGGTCAGCCTGCAACTTCATGATAAATGGAGAAAAGATTGAGGTTGTCCAAGATTTTGCTTTACATTGTTCTACAATCAACACCCATGGAAAGAGCAGACAGGAAATCAAAGGACACATTTCATTGGGAAAAGCTGTTGCAAAGGACCTCTTTAAAGTGTTGAAAAATAAAGATGTCATGTTGAAGACATAGGTGTGCCTGACTTATGCCATATTTTCAGTCATATCATATGCTTGTGAAAGCTGAACATTGAATAAGGGAGATAGGAAAGTAATTGATGCTTTTAAATTATGATGCTAGGGACACATATTGAATGTACTATGGACTGCCAAAAGAACCGACAGATCTATCTTAGAAGAAGTGCAACCAGAGTATTTCTTGGAAGCAAGGATGGCTAGACTATGTCTTATGTATTTGGACATATTGTCAAGAAAGACCAATCCCGGGAGAAGGACATCATGTTTGGGAGAGTAGCTTGTCAATGATAAAAAAACTCTCAACTAGATGCATTGACACAGCGTCTGCAACAATGGGCTTAAACATTAATAAGATATTGTGCATGGCAATGTTGGGAAGTGTTTCATTCTGTTGTACATAGGGTTACTACCAGTCAGATCCAACTCCATAGCACCTAACAATGACAAATGTAGATTTTAAAAAGTTTATCCCAGTTAGCATTCTCTGAGCTTTTTGGATGTATGGTTTTTTTATTTTCCATTAATTTTAGGAAGCATATGGCCATTATTATACTAAATGTTTCTACTGTTCCATTCTCTCTTTCCTTTTCTTCTGTTATTCCAATTTTGCATATGTTGTATATTTTGAGATTTTTCCCACAGTTCTTGGTTGCACCTATCTTTCTGTCCATTTTTTATTCTCTTTGAATTTTACCCTGGAAATTTCCATTGACCTATATTCAAGTTCACTAACCCATTCCTTGACTGTGTCCTGTCCAATGTTGAGCCCATCAAAGGTATTCTTCACTTCTGTTGTTGTTGTTGTTAGGTTCTATGAAGTCGTGTCTGACTCATAGTGACCCTGATAGGGTTTTCAATGGCTTATTGTTTTCTGGATTGCCATGGGAGTGTATTACCACATCCTTCTCCCATTTTTTTCGGTGCTGGGAATCAAACCTGGGACCTTAGAGACTGCAGAACAGCACTCTACCAACTGAGCTAAATCCCAGCCTTCATTTCTGTTAGTGTTTTTTATTTTTTTCATTTCCTTTTGGTTCTTTAGAGTTGTCTTCTCTGTCCTCACATTGAACATCTATTCTTGCATGTTATTACTTTTTTCATAAGTACTTTTAGTAGATTTATCATAGTTATTTAAAATAATTAAAACCTATTTAATAAAGATTTGTCTTAGTCCATTTAGGCTGTTGTAACAAAATACTATTAGCTTGGTGGCTTAGAAAAAACAAATACTTATTTCTCACATTTCTGAAGTTTGAGAATTTCCAAGATCAATGTACTAGCAGATTTGCTACCTAGAGAGGAGTCACTTTCCCACTGATGTTGCCTTTTCATTGGTCTTCACTTGGTAGAAAGGGCAAACCTGCTCTAGGGCCTTTTCTATAAAGGCACTAATTCCATTCAGAAAGGCTGCAACCTCATGTTCTAATCAACTCCCCAACCCTCCCCGCAATAATGTGAGCTTGGAGTTGAATTATAGTCTTTGTCGGGGTGGGGAGATACAAACATTCAGACCATAGTAACATCTTATGTTAAATATTTAAATTATATTGTCTAATAATTGTAGCTCAGGATTCACTCTCACAGCTTCAGGGATTGTCTTTTTGGGGAACTCCACACAGAGAAATCAACTCTGTCTCACATTATCTGACTTCACAGGCATTCCTTTGGAATTTTAGTGGAATGTTCCATGGTCTTATAACTCTTGCATTCTGCCTGCTTGGAAAACCAGCTCCGTGTGGATGATGCCAAGTTCTGCTACCACTTTGAGCAGTTGCTGGGCCTCCTTGGAGCATGGCTGTAGTGGTCCCTGAGTTCCTAGGTGGCTAAACCTGGGAAAACCCTTCCCTTGTGGTCCTGTATGAGCAGGACATGCTGTAGGTACTCTCTTTTCAAATGAAAAATTCTCAAATGAGTTTTCAGTTTTGCAACCTGGAGTCTGTGATGGGTGGGGTCTTGCTGATTTCTGAAATGCCATCAAGGCATCTTTCCTGTTGTCCTAGTGCTAAATGCTTGATTTCTCCTTAATGGTGCTAATCTCTTTAAAAACTATAGCCTCTTTTTTTCTACATTAAACTTGTTCATTTCCTGGCCAAACTGCTCCTTTCTTCACATCTTTTCACATCTTCATGCTCTGATTTTTGCTTCCAATTCTCATTATGAACATGGCAAAAAGCAACCATCAATAATCATGCTACAGACAGAATGCTATGCTGTCTTGAAATGTCCTCTGCTGAAGTAATTAGTCCATTACTTTTGAGTTTATTCTCATTCAAATTTTCTGGACACAAGCAAAATGTAGACAAATTCTTTGCCAGAATGTAATATGAATGGCTTCTAATTCAATTCCCAATATAGTCCTCATATCCTTCTGAAACATCAAGAGCCTAGCCTTCACTGCTGGTATTCATGTCAGCATTCTGGTCTTCTATCCCACTAGAATTGCCAATTAAGCTCTGCTTATATCATTCTGGGGCTTCTCCATCTTGAATCTCCAAACTCTTCAAAATTCCTGATCAAATCAATTCCAAAGATTTAATAACCACATAGTCAGATTTAGTCACAGCGATGATCCCACTTCTTTGGTAACAATTTTCTATATTGGTTACCTTTTGCCACTGTAACTAAACTATCTGACAGAAACAGCATAAGGAAGGAAAGATTTATTATGGTTTACAGTTTTAGAGGGTTCAGTTCATGTTCATTTGATTCCATATGCTTAGGCAATACATCATGATGGCAGGGGCATGTGGTGGAAGACAACCGTTCACACCATGGAAATAGGAAGCAGAAAAAGTGGGAGAGGGAGGAGCCAGGGATAATATATCCCAAAGAACCCACCTCCAGTGATTTAGTTCCTCCAGCTCAGTCACACTTCCTAAAGTTTCTATAACCTCCCCAAGTAGCACCACCAGCTGGAGACCAAGTGTTAAAACACATGAGCCCATGGAGACTTTCCATAGTCAAACCATAACATGGGATTAGTCATTAGAATGATTACACATGGATGGAGCAGTGAACCTCAAGGGCTCTGTAGAAACCTACAATTTCTCCTTTCTCTAGTTCATCATGTGCAATACCAGCAAATCTTACTCAGAGCCAGTAGCAGACAGTACTCACTGTGTAAGAACATTAGATCCCTTGTGGCTCCTACAGGTCATAGAAATCAGAAGGGTAAGCTGGTTGCTTTTACTTATTGGCACATTCTTTTCTCCCTCTAAGGCACTATGGTATTAATTCCTCCATTTTATAGAACTTCTACAATATGTCAAGATATATTTATGCGTTATGTGTTTGTGTCCTGCTCTACTGGCTATAATCTGGCTATAATAGTGCATTAGTTGGTGTTCTCCAGAGAAACATAATCAACAGGATCAATAGTGTGTGTGTGTGTGTGTGTGTGTGTGTGTAGAGAGCGAGAGCGAGAGCAATAGAGAGAGAGAGAGAGAGAGAGAGAGAGAGAGAGAGAGAGAGAGAGAAAGAGAGAAAGAGAGAGAGAGAGAATGAATGAGAGCTTTATTTTAAGGAACTGGCTCATGTGAGTGTGGATGTGCCAGTCTTAAGCCTACAGAGTGGGCCAGCACAGTGGACATGAAGAGAACAACCTATTTTGTGGTTTGAGTCTGAAGGAAATCTGCTGGCAGAATTCCTTCTTGCTTATGGAAGGCTAGTCTTCTGTTCAAATCAATCCTTCAGCTGGTTGGCTGAGACCTTCCCACACTATGAAGGGTAATCTATTTTGCTCAAAGTCCACAGATTTCAGTCTTGATTTCATCCTGAATAAAACCTTCACAGAAATATCCAGAATGATATTTGCCAAAATATTTGAGGATTTGTGTCCCAGACAAGTTGCCACATATAACTCATCATCACAAGCAGGCTTATAAAAAAGATGATATTATTTTTGTACCTCTTCCTCCCATAGTCTTGTATTCTCAAATGAAGTGTCATGGGACTTTGTTTTCATGAAGAAATGGAAGTTGATTGTTTGAGAAAGGAGAGAAGGAGATATAAGAATGAAGAGCTGGAAATTATTTGCACTCAGAGGACGAATACTGGATCCCCCAAGGCTGGAGATTTGAAGATATGAGAGATTTCTCAGTAAGGCAAGGGTCTGTGCCCAATGTCCATGCACGTTCTGGTCAGGTGATGTGAGGGTATGGCAGGTTGTGCAAACCACACATAGGGTGCCATGGGTTGGAAGCCTTGGGAAAACGCTGAGGGAATAGACCTATCCTCTTCAAACAGAGCAATGACCCTTAGCATCTGAACCAAAACCATGACAGACTGAAGATCAAGGTTCCACCTCCATTTTCCAGGTGCTATTCAAATCCTTGGGATGTGTTAAACCTCTGGAAGGAAGAAAGAAGTGAAAGGGGGGCTATGATTGCAATTGATTTTCTTGTCTCCCTGGTGAGTGGGGCCTCAGATTAAGCAGATTAACTATAATTTAGAATAAAGGAATGGGTTTCAGTTAGTTTCTCAGTGTAGAGAAAACTATGACACTATAATAACTTCAATCTTTATAATAAGTATTCTCAGTATTTTTGGCTATTTATTTCCTTTTAAATAGCTATGATTTTAAAGCTTAAGAAATCTAAGAAATCCTCCCGTAAAAAGGTCTGTTTTCTGTGATGGTGAAGGAGAGCTGGTCAGGGTCAAAGTGAAAAGCAAAGGTAAGACTAGACTCAGATCTCCACTATTCTGTTCACACAGTTTTCCTCTGTACCACTGCTGTAGAAATCTGGTACTTCATATTATGTAGCTCAGTTGTTGAATTTTTTGAAAAATTACATTTTCACTTTTAGAAACTGTTCTGGACTGCATTGTGTCCTCCAAAATTCATATGTTGGAGATTTAATATCTAGTGTAACCATATTTGGGGATATGGACTTTTGGGAGGTCTTAAGAAAAAATGAAGTCATAAGTATGGGACCCTAATTCAATATGACTGGTGTCCTTATAGGAAGAGACTCCAGGGATGCATATGCACAGGTTAAAGGCATCTGAGGACACAAAGAGAGGGTGGCCATCTGTAAGCGAAGGGGAAACGTCTCAGGAAAAAAGCAAATCTACACATACCTTGATCTTGGACTTCTAGACTTCAGAACTATGAGACCCACTGTATGGTATATAAACATCTGAGGCCTTTTGTTACCTAGCAAACTAATAAAGAAACCATTTTTATTACCACATTTTTAAAAATAAAAATTTGATTAAAAATCACCCATAAATCTATTATCATAGTACAATATTTTCCTTTCTGCACAGGCCTTTGTAGTTCTTCCACAAATATGTATTTTACATGAGTCCTTCAATTACTTCTAACACTACTTATTTGTGCTGGATTTCAGTCTCCCCAAGTGCCTCAATGCAACATTTTGTTCTGGCTGTTCTGTTTGGATAGTTTTTGCTCCTGTTCTACCTTCTTTTCAGTCTCCTGACTGGATTCTGGGGGACATTTGTTGTTTCTCCCTTGCCTATTCTTTGGGGTTGAGGTCAGCTGCTGAGGTATGTTAAAGTGCTACAGTTCCACAGTCCTGGGAGGCATAGTCTTTAGACCTAGCTGGTAGTTCTGTGGTCCCTATCTATATATCAGAGGGCAATTTCTCCTTTCTCCAGCTGATCATGTGCAATCCTAGCAAATCTTACTCAGTGCTAGTAGCAGACAGGACCCACTTTGCAAGAGTGTTAGATCCCTGTGGCTCCTACAGATCATAGAAATCAGAAGGGTAAGATGGTTGCCAAGGTAAAGTCACATGGGGATGCCCAGACTTTCTGCTTATGAATCCTTAGATCTCCCAAGTTAGGCTTGTTCCAGAATTTATCCCCAAGGGTACTAAGTTCCACCTCAGAGCTCATGCTGAGACTCTCATTTACATCAGAGCATAAAAATTCCCCTTATGGCTCATCTTTCTCCTGTACCTCTGCAGAACTGAGATATTATTTGCTTAATAACCCTCATCTCTAGTAGCTGCTCTGCTCAGGAAAGTCAGGCACAGTACTTCGATTTCAACTTAGGTGGCCACATAAAGCCTTTTGAGAGAAGTGGGAGAGACATTTCAGGCAGGAGAAAATACATGAGCAAAGGTGGGGAAATCAAAAATATGTCCTGGGAATAGGGAATAAACACATCTGGCTACAGCCAAAATCCCTGAACTCATAAAATCACAACCCATCTGTTCCACAAAATAAATCATAAAGAACAGTCACATTGACAAATTCTTATATATTACTTAATTACAAATATAAAATATGCATTTGTTATATATATACAAATTTATATTATATATGAAGGTGTTTGTAAAGTTCCTGGCCCGTTTGAACTTGTAATAAATTTACTTCTACATATGATATAAAGAAATCTGCAAAATATGACAAAAAGCAGTTACTCTGAATAAAAATACTGAAATGCTAACGTTCAATAAGTCTACTAATATCTTGGATACATTTGTTGTTGTTAGGTGCCGTCGAGTCGGTATCCAACTCATATCGACCCTCATAGGGTTTTCAATGGCTGACTGTTTCGGGATTGCCTTGGGAGTGGATTGCCAGGCCCTTCTCCCATTTTTGTGGTGCTGGGAATTGAACTCAGGACCTCAGAGACTGCAGCGCAGCGCTCTACCAACTGAGCCAAATCCCAGCGGATACATTTGGATATAGCCATTATTACACATTACATAGAAAATAGAACAAAGATTTTAAAACAAATCCTTAGCAGTTTCTTTAAATCTTAAATAATTATGTTCTTGTTGTATTTTACAAATCACTTTATATTTTCACAGATGTGATTTATTTAGGATTCAAATGGACCCAGGACTTTTTGTATGGTTTGTATTTTTAGGATGTGCAGGCACCCATGCACATAAGACAGTAGTTCTTAAACTAGCATCCTGTAGATGGTTTGTTAGGACACACGTTACTGGGACCCAATAAAGGATTTCTGATTTAATTGACCTGGGGTGGAACTCAAGAATTTACCTTTTCAACAAGTGTCCAGGTGAGGCCTATGCTGCTGGCAGGAAACTACTTTAGAGAACTAGTGGTTTATAAAATCCATTGAGCAAAATACCCTGGGCTAATGGAGAAGATAAAGCGTTCGTTTTCTCTCTCTCCCACTGTCGTCCTTCTCTCTCTGCTCCTCTATCTCTTCCTCTTTCTCTTCCTTCTCCTTCTCCACCACCTCCCCTTTTTGCTTCTGCCTGTGTCTCACCTTTGTACAATATGTATGTCAGCCTTCTCCAGATAGAACTAATTTGACATGGCAAATTACCTCTTGTTCTGTCTGTTTCTATCCTTCCTTTGCCTGTTTCTTTGCTTCCTGTCTCTGTTTATCTAATCCCTTCTCTACACAGCCACCAGTGGCTGTCTGGAAATGAGTCACTTCTCAAAATTTCTAGAGATTTCCACTGGTTCTTATAGCAGAGCAGGAATTTAGTCTCTGCCCTGTTGACTTTGAAGCAAGCCGCAATTTTATCTACTGCAATTCAATATCCTGTCTTCCTCACATGTGTGAACAGAATGGATAATTAAAACATGAATCTCCCTATCTTAGGAAATAATTTCCACCACATTTTTCATCAAGTTCTTCAGTTCCTATCAGTAAAGAAATTGGCTGAAGCCCACAACCATTTAATAAACTTTGATACATGGGTCTGCCTTTGTGTGAATTGAGGATTCTTTCCTATTCCCTGAACATACTTTTGGGTTTGAATGATGGTATGACCAAACAAACAAAAAATCCAAAATAATGAATGCAAAGTTACAGTGAAAAAGAAATAAGTTCTTGTGTTCTGTTGCACAGTAGGATGATGATGGCTAACAATATTGTTTTGATTATTTCAAAGTAGCTGGAAAAAAATAGCTATGACACAGAAATGATAGAATGGAGGGGGTGATAGATGTCCTACACAGCCCAGTTTGATTATTACAGAGGATACATCTGTATTAAAACATTGTACTGTATCCCACAAATATGTACAATTATGTGTCAGATAAAACTGAAACAAAAAATCCCATCTGAAAATAGACAAATAAATGAAAAAAAAATCCAAATCAAAAAGCACAAAAGGGTGAAGGACAGTGATCCTGGTGACACCTTCAGGACACCTATAAGGACACCAGGGTAAAAATTCTCTGAGATTTCAAGGAGTAAATGCTTGAAAAAACAACTTTCATGAACCCAGTCTTCGAGAATCAAGGCACATCTATCCAAGGAGAAACTGAGGAAAACCAGAAACTGCTTTATCACAGATATTACCTAAGTTCTAGAGCTGGTGCTTTCCAGGAATTGTCAGTGTGTCTCTGATCAATTCGCTTTACTTCTTGGGGTCTCCACTTTGGTAACACGCAGTGCTGGCCTGGGTGATTCTTGGAGTTCTTTCCAGTGTCAGTATTCTAGGATGGTAATGTTCTGTGGACAAATGTACAAGTGAGTCTTTAATTATCCATTTGCAAAGTCATCTAGTGGGCCAGTTCCATGTGCTCCTGAAGGCTTAAGCCTTTATTAACTGCTTGTTTCCTAAGGCCACTTCTGTGGGTGGGAGGGAACAGAAAAGCAGAGAAATCTCTTGGACCACAAGCCTTCCACCTCTGTTTTCTCACCACAAAGTATCCCCATGACTTGGGGGCCAGATGGCAGTACTTTTGAAGATGCTCTATGGATTTAAATTCTGGTTCATATTAAATATCACATGTGAATTATTAATCTGTGGCAGCTGTAAATGTATATTATTACACTACATTAAACATTAATGTTGCAAAGATCAGCCTTAAGGACAACATGGGAGATGCGGTGCTGGGGACCACCATTAGTCCTCCAGCTTAAATCCAGATTTAGAATTCAGGTAGCTTAAGCAAAAATCTTTAGAAGGAATATCTGTTACTTGGATTATACACAAAGCATATGAGCGTTGTCCCCAAATAAATGATAATAACTGGTATTTAAGGTCTTAGTACTAAGTGCTTTTCTAAGTAGTTTAAACATAGTGATAATGGTGCTAATAATTTTCTAAGGTAGGCATTACTACTTACTGCTGTTTACTTTACTTGTTGTTGTTGTTGTTAGGTGCCGTCAAGTCGGTATCTGACTTATAGCGACCCTCTGTACAACAGAAGAAACACTATTGTCAGTGCTTCTCTGCTGTTCATAGGGTTTTCAATGGCAGATTGATTTTTGGGAGGGGGTTGCCAGGTCCTTCTCTCAAGCCTACAGCTTCTGGTGTTCCCAGGTGGTCTCCCATCCAGGTACTAACCAGACCCGACCCTGCTTAGCTTCTGAGATCTGACTGGATCGGATGCCACAGAGCTACAGCTGTAGGCGTTTACTTTACTACTTATTGCTTACTCCAACTTTCATAAACACTGATTATATGCTGGAATATAATCCAGCATATCAGAGATGCCATGATTTTTATGGGACCTACTTTCTTGTGAGATGAGAGGGATGGTATGACCCCAGACCAATAAATAAACACAATAATTGCAGAAAGGAATAAATGTTATGAGTTAGACACAACAGAGTCGTGAAATAGCTAGAGACTGGAGTGCAATTATGTATATTGGCTGGCCTGGGGAGGAGACATTTGGGCGGAAGGTTCTGGATCAATTCAATTAATAGCAATTTCCTAAAAATCAGCTGGAATATCAATTTACCAGAAACTTGTTTTAATCAACTACCTGTAAGTTTTAAAGTACTTCACATTTCTTCAAGTTCATATAATAGATACTGAAATTTAAGAAGGATGCTTTTTCTGAATACTGCAAATTTTAGCTCTCACATATGCCATCGATGTCAAGAATATTATAAACAGTTGAGTGGGTTTTGTTTCCAAAGCCTTTTCCGCCCAGTCTACAGCCTTTTTTCTTCTCCCAGTTTACATCTGTTTGTGCCGTTCCATTTTCCCAGTTTGCCTCAGCTTGTCTATGAATGGCTTGAAATAATTTGTGAAAAGACAAGCTGGGCAGCTCCAGTGTAAACACGAATATAAATTAAACAGAACAGAAACACTGCCTGGAAATAGCTCCCGTCACTCCAGCCTTTCTTCAGGCTGGTTCATCTTCTTGCCCTGCCACCACTAGGAGAATAACCTTGTTATTATTTCTTTTTCCAAAAAAATTAATTTTTAAATAAATACATGAACACACAAAAATCCTACATATTTATAGGGATACCACGTGATATTTTGATACATGTGTTCTCTGTGTGATGTATAAATTACAGGAAACTTGCCTATCTACTCAAAGTGAAATAGCATCATCTCTGGACCTCTCCCTCCTGATTTTGGGGATCCTTTTCTTTCATCCTGTGCCTGCCTTAGAAATCAGACAAGCTTCTATCCTGGGTCTCTTCTGCATTTATCTGTTTACTTGATGCTCTTGCTAGGTGCCATTACGTCAGGCCAGCTGTTTACTTAACAATTAGTTAAAAATTGTATGTTTGTGTGCCTCAACACTTAAACTAATCCACTGGGAAATTGCCTTCCTTTATTATTATGTTGTTGTTGTAGTTGTTAGGTGCCTTGAACTTGAGTGCAACTCCTAGTGACATTATGCATGACAGAAGGAAACACTCCCAATGCTGTGCCATGCCCTGCACTATGTCAGTGCTTCTCTGCTATTCATAGGGTTTTTCCATGGCTGATTGTTTCAGAATTGTTGTGGCTGCCAGGTCCTTCTCCTATTTTTGTGGTGTTGGGGATCAAACCCAGGGCCTTAGAAAGCACAGAGCAGCACTCAGCAACTGAGCTAAACCCCAGCCCTTCCTTTATTAGAGAGACTGGAAAGTCAGAGGCAGCATTGCTCTAACTGCCTTGTAGCTAGGGTACAGGTACTCGATCTAGGATCAGCTGATCACAAGACCCACAGATTCAGAAAACAAAATGAGTGAAAGGAAGGGGAAGTATGCTGTGGAGAGACTAACATTCTAACAAACATGCTGGAGGGAGGTGTGGGGCAATGGTGGTGGTGATATTTTCAGCACTCTGTCCAGAGTGTTAACCGTAGTGGCAATGATGTCTTTCTAGGAGAGTCTCATGATGTACTTGTATGATTTTTTCTGGATGTATTTTACCTAGCTCCATCTATTGTGAATTGTGTAGCAGAAGCATGGTAGGTAATGCGGGGCTGGGGCTGGGGCTCAGAGGTAGAGCACTTGCCTAGTAAATGTAAGGCCCTGCTTTCAACTCTCAAAAAAATGGGTGGAGGGGGGAATGTATGGTAGGCTGAGTCTCACAGAGACTCTATGAACCACCATAATATTTGTTACTAAATAACTTTATTGTGGTTGTTAGGTGTCATCAAGTCAGGTACATAGTGACCTTATGTACAACAGAACAAAACACTCCCCGACACTGTGTCATGCCCGACACTATTGTTGGTGCTTCTCTGCTATTCATAGGGTTTTCGGTGGTTGATTGTTTCAGGGGTGGGCTGCCGGGTCCTCCTCCCAAGCCTACAGTGCCTGGTGTTCCCAGGCAGTCTCCCATCCAAATACTAACCAGGCCTGACCCTGCTTAGCTTCCGAGGCCAGGCGGGATGGGGCCCCTGGATGGTACAGCTGTAGACTCAATTGTCGTTGTTGTTAGGTGTCATCGAGTCAGTATCTGACTAATAGGGACCCTCATAGGGTTTTCAATGGCTGACTGTTTTGGGATTGCCTTGGGAGTGGATTTCCAGGTCCTTCTCCCATTTTTTGCGGTGCTGGGAATCGAACTCAGGTCCTCAGAGACTGCAGCACAGCGCTCTACCAACTGAGCTAAATCCCAGCCCATAGACTCAATTAGCCAGCTCCAATTGTCCATCATGTGCATGACCCTTTGTTAGCTGCTTAAGGCCTAGATCTTCCTCCAGTGATTTAATTCATCTCTCACAAACTTTGAAGAAACTGGCTAAACATGTGCTAAGGCTATGACAGAGACAGGAAGAATTATTTTAAAATCTGATAAAAAGACACTTGAAAAATTCTGGTTAGCAAAGGGGTTAGATCACTTGGGTTCTGGTAAATTTCCTCATCCAGTTTTTTCCTTGGTAAAAATTGCCAATACACTTTGGGAAAAGCTATGAATTCAGTAACAAAACTCCAATTTTCCACTCAGCAAGGTATTGCTTTGATGAAATAGTTGTAGAATTCCTTTCCCCCATTCCCCTTCTCCTTTTATATCTTTGTCTTCATCTTTATGTTAAATCCAAATGTTCTAAAAAGCTTGGAATCACCACTGTGGTGTTTAATTCACAAGTACCTCTTAAATTCTTGGAAATAGTGCTATTTTAGATGGCTTATAAGAAATGTGATTACAAGGGTTTGTGAAAGGTTGAGGCTTGTTTTGCCTTATACCTGCCTATTTCACACAACTACTCAAGTGCTATTAGCACAAGGAATGATTATGTTATATAAAGTAATCAGAATAATTTTGGTAGTCATAGGTTGCTGACAGGAAAAATGGTAATTTTTATGGATCTGGACAATCCAGCCATGATTTTTGTTTTATTTTGTTTTTAAAAAATTGTTAAAACTGAAAGCATATTTTCCAGCCACCTCTTCCCTTGCCTTTTTGAAAATCCATATGTTCTTTAGGGAAAGATTAAATTCATCTTTATTTGAGTCTTTGCAAAATTAAAAAAATATTTGATTTATAAGATATGTATGCCTTCAGAAATCAGATCTAAAGTCAGTTATTTGGACAAAGTTCAAGTTACATTTTCCAACACTTCAAACAATTATTTGGTTCAGGTTCAAAAGTTCAGTTCTTTTTTAAGGTAATTGGAAGGAGATTCACACATTTGTGGTACATATTTGCACATTGCTTAGTTTCCATTTGGTATTAGGGGGTCATAAAAAATGGGAGAAGGACATGGCAATCCACTCCCAAAGCAATCCTGAAACAATCAGCCACTGAAAACCCCATGGGGGTCGCTATGAGTGGGACCCAACTCAATGGCACCTAACGAAGACAATAACATTTTATCTGCATTCAGTATTCAATAACTATATTTTGCTTTGAAGTAGCATGTGAATGATTCTTCTTTCTCATGGGTGATTTTGGTTCATTTTCTTAGTAGTTGCTCTATATGAGTCAAGCAAATCTGAGAGAAAATAACCAATTAAGAGTTATCAAAAACACATGAGCCTCCTAAAATCTATTTATACCTGCTATGAATTGGGCAAGAACTTGATTATCTCAGTGTTAGAGTCTAAATTAGGATCTGGTTCAACAGGGGCAAGCAAGTTCGCTAATGTAGAAGTTAGGAGGAAACTGGGTTTCTTATTCTTTGCCTTCTCATTGCCTGTGATTTTAGAAGGCATTTTTTTTTCTCATTAGGTTTGGATTTCCTCACCTGAGGTAGAAGGGGAGCGACCACAGCAGTGTTTTCAAACTGAGTTCATCAGAGCTCTGTGCTTCCACAAAGGTGGCTGCAGAGTTTCTTGGCCTTTACAGATTTTGTTTTTGTAGGAAAATTTTGTAGGAAACTGTTGCTCTAAAAACAAAAATGGAAGAGCACTTAAATTTTATGCTTTAGATTTTTAAATTAAGTTGATTCATTTCAACTTGAGTAATTGCTACAACTCATCATTAATTTTATATTGCCTAGAAAAAATGATACCTGAATACAAATAGAAATTTTATTTTACTTCTTGACACTCATCTATTATATTCCAGGAGATATAAGCTTTCAGATGCTCCTTTGCTGCTTGAAACAGACAACTGGGTTTTATTTTATTTTATTTTATTTTTTCGGTACTGGGGAGTTGAACCTAGGGCCTCACACATGGCTTTTGCAAGCCCTCAACCACTGAGCTTTCCCCCAGCCCAATTTTTTACTTTGTATTTTGAGACAGTGTCTCACCAAATTATGCAGGCTGACTCTGGCCTCGAAGTTGCAATCCTCCTGCTTCTGCCTCCTGAGTCACTGGGATTAAAGGTGTGCACCACCACACCCAGCTGACAGCTGGGTTTAAAAAGTGACCTACAAGCACCTTGGAAAAACTGATTGGCAGTACATACTACAACTGATCTATGCATAATATAAGACCAGCAAGTCCACTCTTAGGTAAGTGTCCAACAGAAATGAATATATATATTTACCAAAAGACACATAAGTATGCTTAAAGCAGCACCATTTGTGATGACTCAAATGTCCACCAGTAATCCAAAGGATATATAAATTTATGGTTCATTTTTACAGTGGAAAATTACTCAGCAATGCGTGGATGCTGGATCTATAACTACACACAACAGTATAGATGACTTTCACAGACACAAAAGGATACATAACTATATATTCATTTATAACATACAAAAACAGGCAAGACAATGTAATTAGAAGTCAGGATAATGGATATCATTGTGGCAGGAGATGGAAAAGTGGGAAGGATCATGCATGGATGGGTATGTGGGAAAGGATCATGAGTAGGGGCTTCTGGATAGACTGTTTCTTGACCATGTACCATTCCTTCACCTTGGTGCTGGCAACAACATGTGTTCAATTTTTGAAAAGTGTGTTAAGCTGTGCTTGTGACAACTGCATATTTCCACATGCTGATCATGCTTATTAAAATAAAAACATCTTCTAGATTGCTCCTCAAGACTATTTTCCAAGATTAGTTAGTGCTAAGGGAAATAACATTTTCATCTCTGATAGTACAGTATTTTTATATAATGGGAAAAGAACATGTATTAAGTTGAAATAATACTGAGATAAAGGTACTTACCTAATCGAACAAATGATTACCTGTCATTTTGGCACCTGTGGATGTTGGTTACGCTGCTTCTACCAGTTGTAATCTTGGAAAGTGCTGTTGAAACCTCTTATATCATTTGACAAGCTTTCTTTCTCTTATTGACTCTTTGACACTCAACCTCTTGTCTTCCATTTTTATTCGTGAAAGATTGACTGCTACAGGGATTTCTCTCATGCCATAAACAACTGCAACTGGGAAAAATGTATGAATGAATGCCTTGCAGGCATTAGACAATAGGCAGTTCAGGGCTGTGATACTTAAGAGAAACAGACAAGGTAAGCCCCCTGACTGTCTCAATTTCCTTCTTAAAAGGGGTAACTGAAACAGGATCAGTGGCCTTACTGAGTTGAGGAGGTAGAAGTTGGAGTTCAGAGATCTTGAGATAGCAAAAATTTGATAGGAGAGGACTTGAGAGAAGGAAGTTATAGGGAGGGAGGGAAGAAAGGGGAGAAAAGGAGAGGGAGACCAAAAGGGAAATGGGGAGAGGAAGATGAGAGAGAGAGAGAGAGAGAGAGAGAGAGAGAGAGAGAGAGAGAGAGAGAGAGAGAGAGAGAGGTGCATGTGCACAAGCAAGTGTGAACATAGAAGCCTGAGATCTATAGGTAGCTCCTTCTGCTCTTTAACTAAGTACTAATATGTGCATTTATGAGGGGAAAAAGCCTGAAGCTAGGGAAAGAAAGCTTACTGGAAGCAGTAAGCTGAAAATTTTCTGAAGCAGAAGAGGACTGAGAATAGTTTGCATTCCCAGAAGCCATTGCTTATAATTCTAGGGTACTTGGTAGAGTCCTCAGAAGGCTCATATATCAGTACAGGAGTTAAATTTGCCCCACTGTACCAGTTATAACAAAACTTAAATCAAGCATTGTAAAGATTAAACATGCTCTTCAAGTCACTTAAGTGGGTGCTATGGTAGGCTGAATAAAATCTCCCCAAAGTATCCATATCCTGATCCTTGGAAACTGTGACTATTTCTTTATATTAAAAAAGGCTTTTGAAAATGCAATTGGGTTATAAGTATTGATAAGGGAAGATTATCCTGGGATATCAGGGCAGTGTGTAAGAGGGAGATTTCAGTATAGAAGAGAAGGCAATACACTGAGGGAGGCAAAGTTGGAGAGATATGGCTGTAAGCCAGGGAATTCTCGAAGCTACTGGAAGCTTGACAAAGCAAGCAATGGATTCTCCTCTGGATTCTCCTGAAGCAAACAGACTCACTGACATGACTTTAGCTCCATAAGACTCTTTTCTGTGTTCTTATCTTGAGAACTGAAAAAGAGCAAATTTGGTTGTTTTAGCCACAAAGTTTATGCTGATTTGTTATAGCAGGAATAGCAAACTAATGCAGGGGCTGAAACAAAATTCAACAGTCATTAAAAGAATACAATGAAATCCAGCACCATAATGTCAGACATGTGAAAAAAAATCACTTGGCATGTAAAGAAGCAGAAATATATGACTCATGATCAGGAAAAAAAAGTCAGCAGTTTTTAAAATAGCTATTAGTAATCTTTTAAATATTCTCAAAGATTTAAAATTTTAAAAACTTGAACATAGCAAGGAGATAAATGAAGGATAGAAAAGAGACATACAAGAAAGGAAATATTCACTAGGTGGCATAAACGACCTACTAGATTAGATATTACCGAAGAAAATACCAGTGCATTTGAAGACACAGTGGTAGAAGCTATGTGAACTGAATATAATGAGAAAAATGACTGAGGGAAGAAAGTTTCTGTGAGCTGTGCAATGATGTCAGGTGAATAATCACACATATGATCAGTCTCTGAGCAAGGGAAATCAGAAAAGCCATGTGCAGAAATGGTGATGAACATTTTTCAAATCTGATGAATACTACAAACCTGTGAATCCAAATAGCTCAAAAACCCAAAGCAGAATAAACATATTAAGAACCACCCCAAGGTACATACAAATCAAACTACAGAAAATCATTGAGAAAGAGAAAAACCTTAAAAGCAGATAAGGAGAAAAAGATTTATTACATGCAGAGAGACAAAGATAAGAACAAAAGAAGACTTCTTGTCAATGGCACTGAAAGAAAATCTATTACATAGAATTTTATACCCAGTTATAGTATACTTATAAAAAGATGGCAAAATAATTATTTTTTCTGACAACAGAAATCTCAGAAAATTTATCATCAGCAGACCTGTGTAAAAGAAATATTAAAGGAATCACTCATGCAGAAGGTAAATGAAAACAAATTAAAATGTGGATCTACATAAAGGAATGAAGGGCACCAGAAATGGCTAATATGTGGAGAAATAGAAAAGACTTTTTTTTATTTTAAAAATAATTAACTAAAGACAAACAACAAAAATTAGAAATAAATCTTGAACTAAATACCAACTTGAACTATTTAACCATGTTATGAACAGCTATAAGAGAAGCTATTCCAGCCACCTAGGTGAGAGGGATCAAATTTGGTAAGTCTAAAGTTGCTGTGGGGCTGGGATTTAGCTCAGTGGGTAGAGCGCTGTGCTGCAGTCTCTGAGGTCCCGAGTTCAATTCCCAGCACCGCAAAAATGGGAGAAGGGCCTGGCAATCCACTCCCAAGACAATCCCGAAGCACTCAGCCATTGAAAACCCTATGAGGGTCGCTATGAGTCGGATCCCGACTCGACGGCACCTAACAACAACAACAACAAAGTTGCTGTGTGAATTGCATGAGAAGAAAACTGGCTCCTGCATTTCCAACATCCTGTGTCTATCAGAGCCACACAATGGAGTCACCAGGTCCAAGAATATCTGGACTGGGCATCTAATTTTTAAAAAAATTCTGCTATCTTTTACAGTTCAGTCTTGCTCTCTGGACAACTGAGGGCCAGGAGCCCTGGTGGCACTCCAACTTTCACAGTTGTGAAGGTGGGCATCAGGTTAAGAAAGCAGAATGAGATGTGATGCCTTGGTGAAGACCATATCCAGGAGGACTATCTGCAATGAACTCATCAAAAATGACCCCTGGCAGAGAGGAGCTGATAAGAGAATAGGGTAAAAATGGGCATTAAATAGAGGTCTTGGAGTTACTTCTGTTTGGAAGACTATGATAATTTTTTATTTGGTTCTTATGGTTGTATGCAAGAATTTAGAAGTATATCCTCCATTCTAGAAAAAGCAAGCTAATTTATGGTGATGGAAAACAGGTCAGTGGTTGTCTGGGGATGGCAATGGGTGAGCATGGAAGGATTGCAAGGAGAGATTTTGGAGAGGCATGAAGAAAGTAACTTTGGGAAAAAATTATCAGTCATTATCCTGAATATGATGGTCTTTTCAGAGATGTACATGTGTCAAAACTTAAAAAAGCCATATACTTTAAATACATGCACTGGACATCATGTTAATTGTATCTCCAGAAAGCTGTTTTCTTTCTTATCCTACTTAGTCATTAATGTTGCTCCACAGAGATGGCTGCTTATGTTTTCATAAAACAATGCTTACTCTTCTGGATTTAGATTTGTACCTTATCAAGAGTTACAAGAATTTGAGATAGTTTAATGGACATAAGAGACAAATCAGCAATTCAGTTGAGGAATACCAGCAAGTTCCAAAAGATGAGGAAGAGTTTGGTTTTAGATGCTTATGTGGGCAGAGGGAGCTTCTCTTGTCTAGTTTCCTCTTAAGTCTTTATCCAGGAATCTGTGGGTAGTTGCATTTTACATTTCCAGTATCTAACTGGCTACCTCTCACCTCTAAGCCTCCACTCTTTGTTGACCTAGAATGTATAAATGCAAATAACATGCAAATGTAGATTGTTCATGCATTTAATTATTTTCCAGTTAAAGATGAAGCTGTTTAATTTTTGACATGACTATTGCAGTGATAAACATTTTCAGAGTTGGATTTAAAATTTCTTATTTGCTAGGATAGTACCTTATTCATTCAAACCAGAATGGGCTTTTTCTTTCTTTTTAATCAATTTTACTTTATCCTTTCAGAATGTGAAGTATTGGAAAAGGCAGGGACCTTAAATTAGACAGACCTAAGTTCAAATCCTTCACAGATGAAATCTGTAAGGGTGCATAAGCTGTTTAAATTTTCTTCACTGAAGTTTTCCTTAAGTATGAAATGGAGATGATAATAGATGTTTTATCTGTTTTATATTTTTTATTTATTGCTGGAGATAATGTTTATAAGGGGCCTAGTGTAATGCCTGGATGGACACTCAATAAACAATAGTGGGCTGTTAGTTTGTAAACACAAGCAGATCTCATGATTTTTTGAAATTACTTGCTAGTGATAAAATCAGGACCAGGAATTTTACTTTCTATTCCTTCTTCTGCCCCCTGCACTCTTTCTAATATTCACACCTATTGCAATTTACTCAATTCTTTGTTGCTTGACAAGTGAAACATTAATTTCAGCTTTCCTGAAATTAGTCTTTTTGTGGAGAATTCTTCCCCATCCCCCTCCTATAGCCGGGTGTCATTTTCCTTTGTTTCCAAGCCAAGACAAAAATGTTGGCTATGGGAAATATTTATTGGGTGCCATTTAGACAAATATGAGAATCTGATTGAATACTCTCCACGATTGTCAGTTGAAACTAAACATAGAGTTGCCATGGATACCGGTTGCTTGGCCTCTGCTCCAACACATTAGAGCCTTTTTAGTTCAACAATGTGCAAACCACAGATGTTGCCATGCATTGTATTAATAATCAGCTTGGATCTCTTAGCAGAGGAATATCTTGGGTTTGTTGTAGCAAGAGGAATTTAAATTCTCAGATGGAAAACAAAATGCCCTGTGTGTTGCCTCCAGGAACATTCACCTTTACAGACACAGTCTTTACTTTTCTCTCTGCCTCATTTAATTTATTTACCCTACTCTTCTTTTGATATTTATTTGGAATAGCAATCTGTACATCATATTTTGTAAAATGCTGTAGGCGTATTTGCTAGGAAAATTGTACACAACTTTGCGTACACAACTTAAAACTTTGGGAGGGAGGGAGGAAAAGAGAGAGGGGGGGAGGAAGGGAGACAGAGAGAGAGAGAGAGAGGGAGGAAGGGAGACAGAGAGAGAGAGAAAGAGAGAGAGAGAGAGAGAGAGAGAGAGAGAGAGAGAGAGAGAGAGAGAGCGGGCGCACCAAGGAAGAAAATCCCAGAGTCTTTGTCACTCATTAGCTGTTTGTCCTTGGGCAAATTAAACAACACAAACCTTATTTTCTTCATTCCAGCGGCTCTTCTACTAGTAAAGACTTTTGTGATTACATTGGGCTCACCTGAATAATCCAGGGTAATGTCTCTACTTTAAAGTCAATTGATTAGAACCTTAATTACACCTATAGCTGAAATTCCTCCTTGTTGTCTAATATATTCACATATTCTGGGGATCTAAAGACATATGTGGACATCTTCAGGAGGGAAATATTATTCTATGATGCAGTGTGATGCAAAATAATTTTGCTTTTTCCCCACCCCAAGAAATGCCTATATCTTGTTTGTAAATTTCCTTTCTCCTGCTAGCAAAAGGGGCCATTGTCACTAAGTAGCCTAGGTTTTCTCACACTCTTTTCATAAATGTTCATTTGAATTCCTATCCAGGCCTGCTTTTCTCCCCTCCAGAGATTGACTGGTCTCTCTTGTCGGTCTCAAGTCAGTATCTGAGAATGTAGAAGCTTAGGTGATTTCTTGATAACATGTGCATGAGAAATGCTCTGTGTTATTTAGAGAGATGGTGCTGGAGGAAACTGGGGAGCCCTCTCCACTCTCTTTCTGTACAAAGACTCAACACCATTATCTCTACTCTACTGAAGCTGCATAGACTTACTACAACCAAGAGTCCTTCTCTCTTCTCATACATGTAATGTGCTAAAACAACTTTATATTATTGAGCATTGACTTGTAAAAAAATGCTTCCAAAAATACATGCTCTTCTAGGCAAGACATTGAACCCAGAAATATTTTGTGAAAGGAATATTTCCTTTGCCCACTGCTATCCAGCTTAAATGTGATGCCAATAGCCTACAATTATGGTCATAGTGCCCTAAGCCTTCTCTAAACTAGTGGATATTTCACAGGTAAAGCAATGATACAGTTTTTGCCTATTGCTATAGTAGACAATTAGGCAAGTAGAATTCCATACTGAATAGTATGTACTGGGAAAAAATATTTCTGGTTAGTACAAAGAGAAGGGATATCTAATTCCCTCAATGAAGTCAAGTGATCACAAAGGCTGTTGGAAACGGCATAATTCAAACATCTTTTCTTTCCATAAATTCTGGTTGTCAAGAATAATTATAAGGGAGTTGCCTTAGTAGCACTGGGAAATGCTCTCTTTTGACTTTTCTTCCCTGTTGTGAACAAGGCATCAATGTGAACTGTGAACAAGGCATCATTTATTGTTAGCCATAAGCAGGTCTCATTGTCACAGGAGAGGTGAACACCAAGTGAATGTGTGTGCTAGTCCAGTGTAAAATATTGGCAAGTAAAGTTTTGTGGTCAGTGACTCAAGCTCTCCTGCTCTGGCCCCCCACAATGATGAGACAATGGTATAATTTGAAGAAGAGAATTTAATTGTTGATTTCAGCACTGGTACAGTGTGTTGGGGATAATGGTGGAAGTGCAGAATGGAGCTACACATTACTGAACCCTGATAACAAGATGTGCTAGATTCTTTCATAAATAAGCTTTATTTATCCTCCTTAGAAGCCTGTGAGGGTAGGGCTCCTGGTACGGATATGGACATAGTAAACGGCTCTTTCTCTTTTTCATACCCTAGCACTCCATTTATGACAAGTTCTAGTGCTATCTGTACATGTCTAATTTTACTACCATCATCTAAGACTCCATAAACACTTGCATGGACACTGTGACCACTTTTCTAACATCTCTTTCCCTCTGACTCACTTCTTTGCCTTTTCACCATTCATTGCCACGTATGTTAAAGCATAAGTTATGTAACGTGATGTCCCCAATTAAATCCTCCCAATGGTTTCTCACAGAACTTGGAATAAAATATCACATCAGTCAGGACAGGTTACATTCTTTTTGTAAAAACTCACATTGCTGCCCATCCTCTGTGGGTCTGCTTAGTGACTGTAGTCATCGTTGGCACTCAGGGACCTTGGCAATGGGAGGCACCATTTTGCCAAGGCTGCCATAATCACTGAAGCAAAACAAAAACATGAAGGGAATCCCATGATGGCCCCTTTAATCTCCTATCTGGAAGTGACCCGTGTTTGTTTGTCTTCTCAATTTTAATTGGTTAAAGCAAGTTACACGGGCTCATTTGCATTCCGTTGGATAGAGAACAGATATTGTGCCACTGTTTCACTGTGGCACTGAATGAGAGAACTAAAATGTGAACAGCCTCAATGAATGCCATGATAAAACCTTGATTCTGGTCCACAATATTTTGTGACATCTAGTATTCTTTACTTCTTGGATTACTTGGATTACTTCTGGTCCACAATATTTTGTGACATCTAGTATTCTTTACTTCTTGGATTTCATGTCCCTTCATCATCCTTTTTTGGATGATGGGTTGAAACATTTGCACCAGCTTTCCCTCAGCTCTCTGCTTGACTGGCTCCCATGGCCCATTAAAATCTCAGCCAAACTGTAACATCTTTAGATATCCCAAATATAATAGAAATTTTCTCCCATGGTCTAAATTCTTACCATGGTGTCACTTATTTTTCTGTTTTCTTTATTTATCTTGCTCTTTCTTTTTTGAAATTATTTTTACTCTTATTTTTTAGCAGGATAGCCTTTTGGAATTTTTAAAATCACACGTTCCTCAGTTTGTTCACTCTTCTACTCATTTCAGTTTCTGAGAGTGAAATATATATTACTTCACGTCTACTCTTAAAGAACTCACAGTTTTGTGGAGAGACAGACCTAAATACAAAACATGACCTGGTAAAATAAACATTAACCCCAAGAATTTAAAAAGCTGCTTAGGATTATTACCCTTTAGATGAGTGTAAATCGAAGTCACAATGAAATACCACTTCACATCCACTTGGAAGGCTATAATAAACAATATGGTCAATAACAATTGCTGGAGATAATGTAAAGATGTTGGAACCATTGTGTGTGGCTTGTGGGGTTATAAAATGTTGCAGCCAATTTGGAAGGCAGTTGGTCAGTTCTTCAAATAGCTAAACAGAGTTACCATATCATCCAGCAATTCTACTACTTGGCATAAAATGAAGGGAGATAGAAACATATATTCACACAAAGACCTGTGCACGAATGTTCATAGAGGCACCATTCATAATAGCCAAAAGATAGAAACAAGCCCAATGTGTATCAATTGATGAATGGATGAGCAAAATGTGGCATGTCCCTTCAATGGAATGCTATTCAATCATGAAAAGAAATGATGTGCTCATACATGCTGTGAAATGGATGATTCTTGAAAATTTCATGCTGCATGTAACAAGCCAGGCACAAAATGCCATATGTTGTATAATTTCATTGATATGAAATTTCCTCAAAAGCCAAATCCATGTAAACAGATTAGTGATTGTCAGGAATTGGGATCAGTGGGAAATAAAAGGTTATTGCTAATTGGTACAGGATTTCTTCTGGGTGTGATGAAAACATTTTGGAATTAGATAGTTGGAAAGATTGCATAATTTGTGAAGAGACTAAGCACCACTGAATAAATACTTCAAAACTGTGAACTTTTTTTTTGCAGGACTAGTTAATGCTTTTATTGTATGCTTGAAAAATTAAAAAGATCAAACAATATAGAACTGTGTTCTTTTGTGTTCTCTTATCAAAAAGACTTTAAGAAATTAATAATGGGCGAACATTTGTGTTTACAGAGTAATTATATAAAAAGTTCATCCAATGAATTTGAAAGTGAAAGTCAGAAGATGCTTTCCTTAAATCTTTAATAGCCCCAACATATCTAACAGCTCAAACCAAACTAATTTTTCAATGTTGAAAAAAAGTTTTTTCTATCTAAATATAAAATAGTAGTAACACTTACAAAGCATTGGACAAATACCTTTTGCTATATAACTCTTGGAGGTGTTTGAATTAGTCTGGTAGTTTTTTTTTTTTTTAGTTCACGATTTTTACTTTTCCAAATTGTCATGAGGCTCCATCCTTCCTGCCTACAACCTCAGCTCCCTCTCTTGCACTGTGCTTCACCTACCCTGCCCTCTCTCTGATCCTCTGAGCTCCCAGCAGGTCTTCTGGGGAAGGCTTTCTTAAGAATTTGCCTCCAGTCCCTCATGACAGGCCACTTCTTTAGAGAACTCATTCCAACATTACCTCTGCAGTGAGGCTTTTACCAGCTGTGCACAGGAATCAAGTGCTCTTGCCTCTCACTCCTTGTCTCATCATCCTGATATTTCCTTCCTTCCCCCTTTCCTTCCTCCCCCTTCCTTCCTTCTTCCCTCTCTCTCCCTTCCTTCTTTCTTTCCTTCCTTCTTTTCTTCCCTTCCTCTCTTCCTCCCTCCCTCTTTTCCTTCCTTCTTCTTCCTCTCCACTCTTCTCCTTTCCTTTGCCATTTATCACCATTTGCAATGATTTCACTCATTAGTTCATACGTTGATTTTCCATCTGTTCCCAGAATGCTGAGGAGGGCAGAGGTTGTGCCTTTTATGCTTACTCCTACATCCCCAGAATCTTGAGCTTCACACAGAGCTGCAGAGGTCTCAGTAAATATGTGTGCACATAATTATTGGATATATAGAGTTAAGAGCATGCACTTTTTGAAGCAGATAGTTGTGGGCTTCCATCCCATACTCTGCCACTTATTTGAGGAGAGATTCTCACTTTCAACCAATAACTGAACCTCTCTGTGCCTTGGTTTCCTATATTTTAAATGGATATGAGATTAGTGCTATTGTGCAATTTAAAAGGGTGAGTGACTATAAAGTGCTTCGTGGTGTACCTTAGAAACAGTGGGCCTTCAATAAATGATGTCTATCAGCCATTGAAAACCTTATGAGGGTTGCTATGAGTCGGATACTGACTCGATGGCACCTAACAACAACAACAACAATCAACATGTGGTAAATGGGCTGGGATTTAGCTCAGTTGGTAGAGTGCCGCTCTGCAGCCTCTGAGGTCCTGAGTTCAATTCCCAGCACCACAAAAATGGGAGAAGGACGTGACAACCCATTCCCAAGGCAATCCTGAAACAATCAGCCATTGAAAATCCTATAAGGGTCACTATGAGTCGGACACGACTTGATGGCACTTAACAACAACAACAAATGTGGTAAATAGTATTATTACTCTTCTGTCATTTTCTTATAACTCTTAGTCTTGACTTGTGGGATATTTTATTCAGTTTAAAATTAGCATAAGTCATGTATAAAGTATAATTTTGCCACAAGTTCCTCTAGAAGCTTGCAAGCCTCTAGATTATGAAGTCGCTTTTTAAACAGTCCTTTAAACTAGAAAGACTTTTACTTTAGTTTGAGTAGAGATTTTCAGTTTTATTTCCGTTTTGATCAAATCAAAAGCATACCAAAATGCTGGATACATGTTTTTACCAACTGGTTTCATCAAAGGTTTTTTTTTTTTTTTCACCTAGAGCCTTTCAGCTTGAAATAAATCCGAAATTCAGACCCATGCCAAGGTAATGATAAATAGCTTTTAGCATATGGTTGTCTAGTTGTACATACTTTTGACACTCAAAGCATTCCTTGGAAGGAGCAAGATGGGCGAGACTTTGAGGGAAACAGAAATTCACATTAGCACTTGTATAAATCATGTTCTTTTAAATAAATAATGGCAAGAAGGTAATAATACACACAAAGAAGAAATAAGTTGTGAAATGGATAAAAGAAAATGGAAAAGAGGGTAAGTGGGATGGAGTATCTGGGAGATACATCTAATTGAAAATGCATAGTCCACTACAATGTCATGAAGAATTCTGAGGATGGAATGAGCATAACCAGGTATCCGAGGGTCCAAATCTAGCTTAGTTTCGTCAGCAGCTGGGTTATGACTTTTGGAAGCTCTAAGTAACCTCTTTGTCACAGTTTTCCTATATAGTAAATACATTTAATTTTATTTCCCTACTTACTTCATAGCTGGGATTTAGCTCAGTTGGTAGAGCGCTGCGCTGCAGTCTCTGAGGTCCCGAGTTCAATTCCCAGCACCACAAAAATGGGAGGAGGACCTGGCAATCCACTCCCAAGGCAATCCCGAAACAGTCAGCCATTGAAAACCCTATGAGGGTCACTATGAGTCGGATACCGACTCGACGGCAGCTACCAACTACCAACAACAACCAACTTACTTCATGGTCTGTATCCATAGCACCCTGGTATCTGATCCTACCTGATTTCAGAAGCTAAGCAGGGTCAGCCTGGTTAATCCTTGGCTGGGAGACTGCCTGGGATTACCAAGTGCTTTCAGGCTAGGGAGAAGGACCTGGCAATCCACTCCCAAAATGATCTGCCATTGAAAATCCTGTGAATAGCAGAGAGTCACTGACATAGTGGCAGGCATGACACAGTGTCAGGAAGTGTTTTGTTCTGTTGTTCATAGACTCGGTATGAGTCGAAGATGACTTGACAGCACCTAACAACAACAACAACCAATTTCATAGGGTTGTGATGACAAAAAATTGGCAGTTAAAAGACTTGAGGAAAGCCAGTGAACTTCATAGATACAAAATACATCTATTATAAATTGCAATATTTAGAATGAAATTAATCTTTATTGATTTAGAGTTGATTATCATATAATCCTAAAATAGGTATCATTATCTCTCTCACACAGATGGCAATACTGAGGATCAGGAAGGAAAACCAACTTGTAACAGCTACCAAATGGCTGAACTAGGATTCAAGCCTAGGTCTGTCTGATCTCAAGGCTCAACCTCTTTATGTGACATCATTCGGCTTCCTCAAAGGAAATATTGGTTGGGTGGGCTTGTTACTGTCTGTAGCAGAGCGCCAGTCCTTCTTTGTGAGGAGGGATCACTGCTACACTCTGAGGGATAGTTTTAAATAAAATAGGCATTTGCCTCATGATGAATTCACTTTCCACATTTATATTAAAAATGAGAATAGATGATTTAATAGCTTCTGACAGTTTAATAAAAAGCACCCTCTAGTTTTCTTAGGGCTTACTCTGAGTGTGAATAGATTCTGTTGTGGTGGGAAAAGAGAGAATAATATTTCATTCCATTTATTTCTAAATCCTTTCTAATGCTGCCTCAAGTTTGCCCATCTTTTGGGGCTTTGTTGGTTATTGGATTCTTTTCCCACATGAAGACATAAACATCTTCTATTTCTCAAGGGCCGTATTTATGTCTGTCCCTTGAGCTTCTTTCCCTAAGTTATTTTTATGAATCTATGGATCATAGTCATGCTTTGTGCTTAGATGAGGAATCCTATATTGAATGACTGCCCCCCGCAGGCTGGGAAGTCTTATCTCACCTGCAAGGAGTGAATGTTAGGAATTCATTTAAGGGGTAACCTATATGAATAATATTTATCAAAATGCATATATGAAAATGTCACAATGAAAAGCATGTCAAAATGAATCACATTATGTTGTACATTAAAAATTTCTAATAAAAATGACATTTCAGAAGTACAAAAATAAAGAATAATATAACAAAACTATGTCCCTAAAAAAAAAAAAGATCACATACCTTGGGTTGATCACTACCCAATATATGTGTGAATCAAAATATCAACATTGTAACTCAAATATTATGCGTAATTCAAAAAGCTTAAAAATTAAAAATGTAAACTTGGGAAATTCTTGAATGTACACAGGGGAAACGTTATTAAGAGAGGATGAAGGGAAAGGAGATCTGTAGGAGGTCTACCTCATGGTGCACAATGCAAGATAACTTTTATGCTTGGATATTCCAAATGTGTTAGGCCAGGGACAGAAATTCTTACTTCTTTTCTTGTTTTCTTGTTGCAAGAATTAATATAAATCAGAAAGGCAGTATGTGTGTAAAGACCAGCAAGAAGTTAAGCAGGAAGTAAAAGTGTGGGGATATAGTGGAAAATGTCCTATATCTGGGGTCAAAAGACAGAGTTGAAGTCTTTGTTGCTGTCTGTGATCTTGGCAGGCTAGTTCATTTCTTTAAGTTTCATTTGCAAAGTGGTGATAATAACAAGTATCCTTTACTTAATATTTACTGTATGCCAGGTACTGTCTGAAGGTCTCACAATAGCTCTATAGCTCACAATAGCTTCATTATATCAATAGTGAAGTTGATGTTATGACTCTCATTTTACAGGTAGAAAAACTGAGGCTCAGAGA
>VMDO01021226.1:0-35844 GCA_007922755.1 Pedetes capensis
GTAGAGGCCTGGGAGAGGTTTATATTTTTATATATGTATGTATAGATGTAAAATATATATGTTATATATAATATATGTGTATATAATACACATATACACATACATATATATATACATACACAAACCATATATATATACACACACATACACTATATATATATATATTTTATATATATATTATATATATATTTTATATATATATAATATATATATATATTTCAAGTGGCAAAAGAATAAGAAAGATAGGGCAAATGCAACATTTGACTGAATAATTACTGTAAATTTTCCCAAACTGATCAAAAATACCAAGCCACTAATTTCAAGAAACATTATAAACTACTAGGACAATATATATAAAATACAGATACATATACCCAGATATATATCATGGTAAAATTGCTTGGAATCCAATTAGAAAACTCCTAATAGTAGACAGACAAAAATAACCATCACCTTCAATAGAACAGCAAGAAAATGATACTTGGCTTTTTAATTGAAAAAATGAAAGCCAGAGGACAAAATAATAGTCACCTCAAAATGTACATCTGCCAACCAAGAATTCTGAACTAGTGAATTTGGTAAGAATATAATTTGAAAACAAAAGCAAATACATTTTCTTAGACTCAAACCCAAGCATTTGTTATCAACAGAGCCACAGTAAAGAAGACACTAAAAATGTTCTTCAGGTAGAAATAAAATGAGCCTAAATGATACCACAAAAATTTGAGGAAAAATTAAGTATCACAGAAAGGATAAATATGAAGATAAATGAATTATTACTGTATAAGACCTTAATAACACTTCACAACAACAATATAAAAGATAGTAGGGGCCAATAGAGTTCAGTGTTGTTTGTTCATTGCACTGAGCAATAATGAAAGGATTGCTTTACCTATAATTTCACTAATTCTTGGACTTTTTATTCAGTACTTGTTGGGGGGAGGGTTAGCCCCAGGGTTTCATGTATGCTAAGCAAGTACTTTAATACTGGGCTGCACCTCCAATTCCTTTTGTACTTTTTTTACCTCTGTGACAGGATCTTACTAAATTACACAGGCTGCTTCTGGCCCTGAACTCACAATCCTCTTACCTTAGCTTCCTAAATCATCATGCTTACAGGAATAAGCCACAGGGCTAATTAGATGACATGTGCATAATGTACTCTCCAGGGTAATTACTTAAGGAAATAAAATATGTATAAATGATGAATTGATAAAGGAAAAATTGAAAGTTAAAAATACTAATTCAAGTATAGGCAAAAAATGAAAGAAAGAGTAACATAAAAGGAAGCACAAGTAGAAAACAAGATGATAGATCTAAGCCAAATGTATCAGTAATTAAACTAATGTAAACAGATTAACTACTACAGTCTACTAGATAAAAATTGTCTGACTGAATAAAAATTTTTAAAAAAACACATCAATCAAACACAAACCAAAATAAAGCAGGTATAGCTCCACTGCAATATCAAAGATGATTTTAAGAAAATGTTCATTTTGAGAGATAAAAGACAGACTTTCAGAATAATGAAAAGATTGATGCATTAGGGAGTAATTATAATTCTAAATTTATATATACCGATAACAGCCTCAAAGCACATAAGATAAAAATTCATAGTGCCAAGAGGTGATACAGAAAATGTACAATCTTATTGTTGTTAGGTGCCGTGGAGTCGTGTCTGACTCATAGCGACCCTCACAGGGTTTTCAATGGCTGTTTTGAGATTGCCTTGGGAGTGGATTGCCATATCCTTCTCTCATGTTTGCAGTGCTGGGAATCGAACTTGGGACCACAGAGACTGAAAAGCAGTGTTCTACCCACTGAGTTACATCCCAGCCCCACAATCTTACTAGGAGATTTCAATTCAACTCTAAGAATAACTGATAGACCTAGCAGACAAAAAAGTAAACAGGATGTAACAGATTTGAAAAATATACCTAAAAGACTGGATTTAATTGTAACTTATAAAGTTCTGCAGCTCCAAATTGCAAAACATATCATTTTCTAGGGCTTAATCAATATTTCTTAAAATTGGCCATACACTAAGGCTTAAAACAAGTTTCAACAAACTTCCAAGGATGAAATAATTCTGTTTTGCTGCAGGAGGATTAAGCTGGAAATCAATAACAATGATTATCTAAATGGCCACCAAAGAAAGGATTGGATACAAATCAAAATCCAGAATTTCAAAATAACCAGGCACTGTGCCACACACTTACGATCCCAGCTCCTTGGGAGGCTGAGGCAAGAGGATTGCAAGTTTGAGGCCAGAAGCAGCCTGTGCAAATGCCAAGGCCTTGTCTCAAAAAAAAATAATTATAAAGGACTGAAGGTGCAGCTCAGTAATGGAGTGCTTGCCTAGCATGAGGCTCTCAGCTCAACATCCCCTCCCCAGTCCAGAAAAGAAAAGAAAAGAGAAAAGAAAAGAAAACAAAATAGAAATTTAAAATGAGAATACTATCTGATAAATAATATAAATGCACATACACATACACACAATATCTACAAAAACAATCTTATACTTAATGGTGAAATATTGTATGATTTCCCCAATAAGTCTGGTATCACAAAATGAAATAATCACCCAGAATTACCCATCCTATTCAATATTGTAAGTGAGGTGTTAGATCTTGAAATTAAGTAAGAGAAAGAAATAAAATGTAGAATATTAGAAAATATTGAATAAATGTATATTGAGGACTATAGATGAACTATTTTTAAAAGTGAATTTGGCAAGGTCATTACAGCCAATGCTAAAATTAAAAGTTTTAAGGTACATTTTTGCATCAGCAAAAGGTAAATAAAAATTAGTGGTTGATGTATAAACAAACGATTCAGTAGATTGGAGAGTCCTGAGATAAATAGGCATATATAATGATTTGATTTAGAAACAATATAAATATGATCGAATATAATCTTTTCAATAAATGGTTCCAACATCAAGTAAATATTCAGATTTTTTGAAAAATATATTATCCTTCTTGACATCCATAATAATTCAATTTTAGGTGAATTATAGATCTAAATGTGAGAGATAAAATAAAAAAGCTTCTAAAAGATAACATAGGAGATTGTATTAATTAACTTTGAGTAGGTAAGGACATCTGAAACAAGAAATAGAAAGCACTCATCTTAAGGGGAAAAGTTGGGCAAGTACACCACATTAAAATTAAGAAATTTCATAAAATAATTTAAAGAGAAAAGAGGTAGATTCTTTTGACCAAAAGACATTGCTAAGGTGGATGCATATCATCATATATTTGTCAATATCCATAGAATGTACAAACCAAGAGTGAATTTTAATGTAAACTATGGATTTGAGGTGATGATGGTGTGTCAGTGTAGGTTCATTGACGGTAACCAACATACCATTCTGGTGGGGAATGTTGATACTATATGAGGGTGTGCAAATGTGGAGACAGGAAGTAAATAAGAAATTTCTGTATCTTCTGCTTAACTTTCCTGTGAACCTAAAATTTCTCTGAAAAGTAAAGTTTATTTTGTTTTGTTTAAAGGCAAAGTATAGAATAGGAAAAGATATTTGTAATATGTATTTAACCAACAAAAGGCTTAGGCTATATCTGGAATTCCTTAAAACTCAAAAGACAACCCCGTAAATAAATGGGAAAGATGCTTGAATAAGTATTTCATAAAGAGGACATTCAAATAGCCAATAATTATGACAAATTACTCATTTTATTAGTCATCAAAGAAATGTAAAATAAAACCACAATTTTACACAACAATCAGAACGGCTAACAGATAGAAAAAATTGATATTGTGGAACAATGGGAACTCTGATGTAGTAATAGTGGAAGTCTAAATTGGTATAGCCACTTGGGAAAGTATCTACCTAAATTCAATACATGGATTCCATAATCTAGAAACTCAAATCTAGAAGATATATTCAAGAAAAATATATACATATGATCATCAAATGATGTGTTCAAAAATATTTGTAGCAACATGGTTCATAACATCCAAAAAATATTATGGATATCCATAATATCCAATGACACTGCTCATCAACATGAGAATAGATACAGTGTATATTCATACAAGATAATACAAAGGACAATAAAAATAAGTGAACACTACTACAAACCACAACATCAACAAAACTCATAAACAACACTCATCAAAATAAATGCAACCTAACCATTGAAGGACTAGATATGTAGCTCAGTGGCAGAGAGCTTGCCTAGCATGTGTGAGGCTCTGGGGCTGACCCTCAGCAGCATGACAAAAACAAAAAAGAAAACAACAATTGACAAAAAATTACTGATTATTATTTTAGATATCTACAGATTATGAGGAACTGTCTTAAATAATCAAAGACTAGAGTCCTATCCGGGCTGGGAACAACAACAAGAGTCCTATCCACCAACAAATATTTATACTGTATAATCAGCCATTGAAAAACCTGTGAATAAGTATATAGGGTAGCTATGAGTCGAAGCTGACTTGACAGCCCCTAATAACAACAATCAGCTGTTAAATTTAAAAAAAATTAGCTAGGCATATATCCTACTCTCAGAATGACAGATATAGAAATACTGTGTTGCATTTCAGACTTCAAAAATATTTTTAAATGTATCTTAAATATTTCAATAAAAGTTTACTAAATGTATATAACTTAGGTATCATTTTCATATATGTATGTATGTATATACACACACACACACACACACACACACACATATATATATAATAAGCAAAAAAATCATTGGTAGAAATGTCTTAAGACCTTGTAAAACAGGAAAAGGCTCCATTTGACCTCAGCTCAGAAAGATAAAGCAGGATGTGAATAAGTGCAGGAAGGGAAAGGTGTTTTGAGGGGGTTTGGAGAGCATAAAGAAAGGTGTAATGTGAGGAATGTGTGTAATGTGGGACAAGGCATCAGAGGTTCGTTTTGGTTGGAGTAGTGGGCTCTGTAGAACAGAGAAGTGAGTGGGAAGAAGAGAGCTGGCAAGGTAGATGGGGGTCTTGGAATGCCACACTGACTAATGTAGACTACATGCACTCAGTAATAGAAAGGTAGCTATGGTTCTGAACAGAGCAGAGGTGTTTTTTGGAAAATTAATTCCTCAGCATGGTGTTCAACAAATTGGGGAATGAAGAGAATGTAGTCAAGGAAATAGGTTAGGAAGCTGCTGCGTATGAAGGTTTAATTAAGACATGGAATTGCAGATGGAAAGAGAAGACCTGGCCAAAGATAACTTGAAAACATTCACTCTTCAATATCAACTTTGATTGGTTCTATAGTAAACAAATATTCCCAAGTAATCATTCTGCAAACTACTCAATGTGTGAACTGTAAACAGAGATCAAGCACCTGTATAATCAGAAGCTTTTTAAGAAAGTGAACTCTTCTTCTTGAGAATCTTTTGTGGGCACAGACAAACTTCACTGAGCCAGGGTTACTCTCCCTGCAGGTGCCTTCGCTGCAATCTCACTGAACACAGCACCTTGCCTCGTCCTGGCTGCAGAATAGCTAAAACTGATTGGAGTGCTAGTGTACCCTATGTATATAACTCCATTCCACATTCAGAATGCCTTCACTACTGCTGCCCTTCATATCCTTCTAGGCCTGTCTCGATGCTCAAGGCTACAGGTATTTCCTTTTATTGTCCAATAAACTATTCTAAGCTAGTGAGTCTGTACATGCTAATTATCTGATGCATGACTTCGTTGGCTCAGGCTTTCTATGTGACACTGCCTTTTTGAGGAGAGGAATCTTTGAGGAGAGGACGTAACTGCACCAAGAGCTCACCCTTATATGACTCATAATCAAGAAGAAAGGAATGGGAGACACAGGAGGTTGGAATAAAGATGGGATCTTCTGTAAGGTACAGCACGGAGAGATGGGAATTGTGGTTATGGTATGTAAGCCAAGGGATTAAGGGAATAAATTGGAATTTGTAAGTATTCCCCTTTGGGGAGTGGTTTAAAAAAATCTAGACTAAGTACTCTTAATAAACTGTTGGTTATTGACTTGTCAGCTTGACCCTGCATTAAGAGATTGAATCATAGATTCTGGCTTCATAAGATTACAGAGAATAAAATAGCCAGAAGAAATTATAATGGTATATGAAAACAGTTTAGATTTTTAAAAATAGAGTAGGGAAGCACTGGTTACATGTCAAATCAATATATAAAAGGAGTCAGCCACTCCAACTTCTCCAACCCTGATTTCACATAGCAATTTGCACAATAACTATAGAAGGGAAGGGCTCTAGGAAGGGCAAACCAAACCCTACCACTGAGGACTGATGAAGCTTCATATAGCAGCATATCCCCTGGAGTACTGAATACCACTTCTGAAATGGTCCTGAATCAGAAAAGGGAGCCAATTGAAGCATTGTATTGTTTATAGAGCTCTTGGTGTTTGACACTCTTCAAACCCAGGTTCTGATCCAGAATGCAAGGGGAAAACCAAGAGAAGGCAATCAATAATATTTTAAATTATTATTTAAGTACCTGAGATTTATTGGATGCTTATTATTATACTGGGCTGGGGTTTAGCTCAGTTGGTAGAGTGCTTGCTCTTCATAGTCTAAGGCCCTGCATTTGATCCAAAGAACCACAAAAAAATATAGAAAGACCTGGCAACCCACTCCAGAATCAATCCAGAAATAATCAGTCATCAATAACCTTATGAGTAGCAGAGAAACACTGACATGGTGCCAGGCATGGCCCATTGTTGGGGAGTGTTTCCTTCGGTTGTACATAGGGTCGCTATGATTCAACAACACCTAACCTAATTATTATACTGACTTATGAGTGTGATACACTGCTAAGTGCTTTCGGTAGATGAGCACAAGCCACATGAATGTGTGAAGCTGGCATTTGCAATATTATCCTCATTTTAAAAGTGAGAAAACAGATGGGGGAGAAGAGTCGTGAGAGCATAAGGGGGAAGTTAATGTGACCAATGTAAAATAAAATGCATATATGGAAATGTCATAATGAGACCTATTAAGTTGTACATTAAAAATTACTAATAAAAAAGAGAAACAAACAGAAAAGGAAGTGAGAAAACTGAGAATGACTAATGTTTAAACAACTTGTCCAAGGCTATATAGATAGTGAATGGAAACATTGGGCTTCAAACTCAGAAATTCTTAATACCAGAGCCATGGTGTTTATTACCATGGTATCACGATGCAACAATTGTAATGATGACAACAATGAAGATTTTATTAATATCTACTCTGTGCTCATGTGCATATGCCCATCATCAAAACCCATGCTTTGACAAGATATTAAACCACTGTCACCTTAGGCTGTGACATACACATAAGGTTATAATGCCAATCAACACAATGTGGACTTAGTTTCATTCTTCCAAGTACAAGATGCTACTCCTAAAGTTCTGGAGACAACTTTCTTGGGTTAGGATATCTACTGCATGACATGTATTGACTAATTTAGCTAATTATATAGAACATCAAACTCTCTGCCTATTATTTAAATTTTTGTCAAAATAAGTATAGAACTTAAAACAAGTTGGAAGAAATAAACCTCTTTAAGGAAGTTATTTTATATTTTATGTTTCCATCTGCTAATTTTGTGACTATCTCAATGACTTCTATGAAGCTGCATTTTAAAAACAAAACAGGAACACATTCCTCAAAGATAGAATTCTCCATGGACTTTTATTCCCTATAAAAATTTAGTAAAGAAATTAAAGTGTGTGTGTGTGTGTGTGTGTGTGTGTGTGTGTGTGTTTAGTTCAAGAAAGTTTTTCAGAACTAAGATTCATCAAAAGTCATATCTCAAAAGGGCAGTGTAAAATACTTCCAACTAGAGAAAAATGAACACTTTAAAATAAATGCTAGTGTCATGTATATTCTTCTGTTAAAAAATGTTTATACTTAGTCACATTATTTTTACTGTATTTAGCTTTGGAAACTTTAAGTAGGACTCAACATGAAACAATGTTCACTAGAAGAGCAGTTACAAATAACTCCATTTCACTAAGAAGTTGAGAAGAGTCAGCTGCCAACCCACAAACCCACAAACCCCCAAATTTTCCAAACTTCAGCTCCACCATGTCTCAATATATTCAAAAGTTTTAAAAAATTGAAATAAAGTACTGAACACTAGCATGTTGTGTGGTCCCTCCAATTATAAAACTTAAATTATGCAGTCGTACAGTTTAATCTTTTCTGTAAATTATTCAGATTTTAAACCAACAGATGCAATGTTTTCTTTTAAAATAAAGTTACTTTTTGTTACTTGTGAAGATTAAAATTTAGTTACTTTGTTACTAAATGGGAAGAAAGCTTTGACCTGAACATGGTGGTAATTATTGGAAAGTGGTTAACTGTGGGATGCTAAGGACATACACTTCAGAAAATGGGAATGGTCCAAGATACCGCAAAAATGACCTTTCTAGTGATAGAGACTACTAAAAAGCATCAACCATACAGATCCCACATAGCTCCAATTTATCAGAATAAATCCAGTTGCAAAAAGTCTTATAGTCATTTTATGGGCCATTAATTTCTTATGTGATACTATACAGCACATACCTACTATTATATGAGCACATTAATTACTGCTTGTGATTGTGGTTGGAGGTGGAGCAGAGGCAGTGTGATTAAGATAAAAATAACTACATTTTAATGATTTTACATATCATCCTCTAGGTATGCATACAAGTCATTAGAGGTCTTTTGACCCGATGGCCCAAACCTTTTATCTACACAATGCCAGACAAAATGAAAAAAATTATGGAAAATTAACTGGTTTGATGATAAACTTCTTCTTCCAGGAAAACCCTCTAAACTGAACATAGAAATTTTATTGATTAAGCATTCAATGGTAGAACTGATTTCAAATTAAGTGATCTCTAGCAGTCATATATTCTCTACCATTTGGGTTGCTATTAATTCTTTACACTAAACACAGTTGTATATTTACTAAATCAAACCATTGTGGAGTGTGGAATATGAAGTAAGGGCTAAGAGTAGGTGAAAACAAGACAAATGGGAACATTTGCATCCTAAATAATTTTTCTAAATTCAATATTTTATTTGAGGAACTTTCTTCTGAAAGCTTCTGAGCAAAGAAAATGGCAAAAAAGTGTGCACATCTGTTTATGTATTCAAGAAAAGAATACTCAAACTGGGCATTGATCCATGGGAAAGCCTGCACAACATAATCCAGCCCACCAAACACACTCTTCATTTATTAATAAGAAAATTCCAGATTATATTCTTGCCAAGAGATGTTTTCTTTTCCTAAAATTATTTTTGGCCATATTTTACACTGGTGCAGAAAAGAAGTAAAAGACCTAGAGTCCTCTACTTGCACTTGTAATACAAACTCTGGTGGAAAAAAAATGTAAATCAATTCATTGCTTTGAGGAACAATAAAATTTTGTTCTATTTCTGGTCTGCCCTGAGGAGAAGGGTGAAGAAGCTCCTCTGCCACCTGCTCTCAGCAATGTGATGTTCTGCCCAAGCACAAGGGTCAAGCCATTATGAACCAAACCTTCTGAAATTGAGATGCTGTTGTCTGGCCCCTAGCACCAATTCTCTCTTCCCTGGGAACTTCCAACTCTCCTCTGAGAATGATCAGGTATATGGGAAGGAGCTGACCCAAGCTGCTGTGATCCTGGTCTGACCAAGACATATCTCCCTGGAAACAGAGACCAGTACAAGGTGGAATGTGAGACTATAATCAGGCTGGCCATCGTGAAAGAAAATCTCAGGTGTTTTCCTGCAGTGCTAGGACAAGAATGCATACTCTTCTCCACATTGACTTGAATATGAACAAATGTTGCCCAAGGACTTACTGAAAGCTGTCTTGCAACCAGAAAAGCCTACAAAGAACAGAGTCAACAAAAGAAATGACATGAAACTCAAAGCCATGAAATAAACGCTTGAAATAAATAGTTGTAACCATTGAACTCTACCATCAGCAGACTTTGCCAAACCAATTCCATAACTATTCAGTTATGTGAGCAAAGAACCCCCATCCTTGCATGTGTTCATACACACACACACACACACATACACACACACACACACATTTTTTCTTTGAAGCAGTCTGGATTAGGTGGGGTTTTGCTTGTTTGTCCTGAGACAGTCTTGCCGAGGCCAGCGTCAATCTTGACATCCTCTAGCCTCAAGCTTCTGAGTGCTCAGATTAACAGGTGTGCGCCACCACATCTGGTTCTGGATTAGGTTTTCTGTTATATGAACTACAGAAATATATACTTAGTACTGAGATTATTCCTGCTTATACAAATGCATCTCAATTCATGTTAGATGGCTTCTCTTCATGTTTCATTACCATAACACCATCCATCAATAAGGGCAGTTACACAGTGGTGCTCTGCTCTTCACCAAGGAAGGAGCTTCCTCCATCCTCCCAAGTTGATGGAGGCCCCTGTGAAGTGGCCAAAACACACCTCTCGGGTGACAAAACCACAGATGCCCAAGAATTCAGCATTATTCTTAATTAGGGGCAAACCTACTCTACTTATGACAGGGATTTACTTAAACAAGATATTCCTGCCCGTCCTTACTCAGCTGCCAATTAAAAATCTTAAAAAAAATTAACTTACTAAATAAAGTCAGCAGCCATCTAGTTCATCTTTCCAATTAGATGTTTCTGTTTCTACTTGTCTGGGAAAATGAAGCAATAAACTGCATGCACTAGTTATCTTTCCTAACTAAATTAATAGCATTAACTATGATCTTTAACTGACCCAGGCTAAATAAGATCAAATCCAACCTCCCCCAAAGTGTTATATTCTCAACATCCTTCTCTACAAAATGTTCATTGCACAACAAGACTACCATAAAATTGCCTATTGTGAAAAGTCACCTCAGTCTTCAAAAGTGTTAGTTTAAATGTTTTGATGGCAACTACTTTATGTAAGGGGCTGGGATTTGGCTCAGTGGGTAGAGAGCTGCGCTGCAGTCTCTGAGGTCCCAAGGTCAATTCCCAGCACAGCAAAAACGGGAGAAGGGCCTGGCAATCCACTCCCAAGGCAATCCCGAAAATAGCCATTGAAAACCCTATGAGGGTCGCTATGAGTAGGATACCGACTTGACGGCACCTAACAACAACAACAATTTTATGTAACAATTTCATTTATCTTTTCTGTTAAAGTCCATTGTTTTAATATACTGAAAAGTAAATTAATGGTAAATAAGATTTCAAAGATAAGGAAAATATAAAGAGAACTTAGACATATGGATGTTAAAATATTATTAACTAAGTTGGGTGTGGTGGCGTATGCCTATAATCCCAGACCTCTGGAGGCAGATGGAAGAGGATCGATGAAAGTTTGGGACCAGCTTGGACTACAGAATGAGTTCCAGAGCAGCCTGGGCTACATAGTGAGATGCTGTCTCAAAAAAACAAAGTAATAATAATAAAGAACTGATAAAAATTAATATCCTAAGAGAAGCAGATCTTATGCCTGAGGGGAAATGCAGAAAACATGTAGCCTGCAGAAAGGAAGACCTTGAGAGGAACTCAAGAGAGGAGACACACAATGCTCTGCACTGGATAACAGAATCAGGATTTGAGAAAAACAAAGCCAGAGATTGAAGCATACTTCATTTCATGTACATTATTTGAGTGCTATGTCTATCAGGGGCTGGGATTTAGCTCAGTGGGTAGAGTGCTGCGCTGCAGTCTCTGAGGCCCGGAGTTCAATTCCCAGTACCGCAAAAATGGGAGAAGGGCCTGGCAATCCACTCCCAAGGCAATCCCGAAGCACTCAGCCATTGAAAACCCTATGAGGGTCGCTATGAGTCGGATACCGACTCGACGGCACCTAACAACAACAACAACATGTCTATCAGGACGCTGAAGGCCAAGCCATGTTCTAGCTCAATAGGAATGCATGCTGCCAATGATTACTGGCATCTGTTATGGATGATATAGGGAGAAAATGGAGGCAGCAACATCCTCCATTCCAAATAAACTAACAAGATGGCAAAATATGTGTGTGTGTTTGTGTGTGTATGTATATATATTTTTATTGTGTTACAAAATTCACGTGTATTTTTGTATAAAAACCATTTTCAATGCATCCTCCAAATAAGCATAATTCTTTAAGTCTTATATCTTATTTTTTGCCAATAATAGTGAATCATATTTTAAGTATTGGTTTTTATTTATCAAAGCATTTTCACATCACTTAATTTATGCGTATGTGTTAGCTAGAGTTACTACTTACTTGTGGTATTATCATCTTAATTTCACTTAGGCATTAGGAATGTGCTAATTTGAAGGCTTATGTACAGAAATGCAACTTTGTAATGTGAATTAAATGATGTTTGTTCTTCACCTAAGATGTCAAGGGCTAATAGATTCTGAAGAGTTATAAATGAAATGGATTCTTAGCTTATTTAGGACCAAAGGTTTAGGACAATGAAATATAAAGCCCCATAAAAATGTAAATAGTAAAGTGGGCATGGTGGCTCACACTGCAATCCCAGCAACTCGGGAGGCAGAGGCAGGAAGATCACGAGTTTGAGACCAGAGGCAGTCTGCATAATTTAGCAAGACCCTGTCTCAAAAAAAATTTTTTTAATTGGGCTGGGGGTGCAGCTCAGTGGTCCAGCATTTGCAAAGCATGCAGGCGAGAGGCCCTGGGTTCAACCCCCAGTACTGTTAGGCGGGGGCAGGCTTCACCTCCCCTCTGAGAGAACTGCAGGGAGACTTCCACTCCCGCAGAGCTCTAGGCATGCACCAGGCTGGAGTCCCAGGTGCTTCCCAGAGCACAGCTCCATGCCTGAGCCCCATGGTTGGGCTTTGCACTCTAGGAGGGCAGGTACTGAGGCCTGGTTACCTTGGAGTGCCAGGGTCCTCATTGTCCTGGCCACTAGTGTGATATTGGGCCCCCTTGCTTTTGTTTCTGTTAGGCAGGACCTGTTACAAAATGGTGGCTTCTTCTATCTACTATCCCCCAGTACTCAAAAGCCCACCAAAAAGCCTGCCAAAACTTGATATGACTCTTCCAGGTTATCAGAACCCTCAGGGCACCCACTTCCTACTTATCCCAATGTGACACGTCAATCATCCATTTCGCTCTCCCACCTAGAGCCCATAAAAGCCTTGCTCATTCCTCCCCAGTAGCTGCTTTCCTTTGCTAGAGACAAGCCAGGCAGCTTCACCCAATAAAGGTCTGTCGAGTTTACAGGTTTTTGGCTCCTTACCTAACAAGTACCACAAAAAAAAGTAAAGGCCAGTGATAACTAAACCACAGTGTATATATTTGTTAATGGGTATGTTAGACTCACAGGATCGAGTAGGACTTACTTTGAGGAGGCAGAAGGGAAAAGATTTTTGAATGATGAAAACAAATATGACTAGTAAAAGGAAAGTGGGGAATTCATTTAAAATGAACTAATGGATTTGTGATGTTTGGCAAGTGTGCCAAGAATACACAATAGAGAAAGGACAGCTGCTATAGTAAACAGTGTTAGGAAAATGGGGCATACACACACAAAATAATGAACTTGGACCTTGGTCTCACACTACATACAGAAATCAACTCAAAATGAATTACAGATGTAAACGTAAAACATGAAACAATAAAAGTCTTAGAAGAAAACACAGGGAAAAATCTTTGTGACATTGACTGTGGCTATAATTTCTTGGATAGGACATCAAAAACACAGGCAACCAAAGTAAAAGCAGACAAGTAGAATTGCATCAAACTAAAAAGCTTTTGCACAACAGAGGAAACATGGAGTAAAAAGTAAATCAATGAAATGAGAGAAAATATTTGTAAACCATACATCTGATAAGAGGCTAATATCTGAAATATAAAAGAAATGCTCACAACTCGATAGCAGAAAATGAACAACCTAATTTTAAAATGTAAAATTTGAATAGACATTCTCCAAAAGAGAAATACAAATGGCCAACAAACATATGAAAAGCTGTTCTATATCACTAGTCATCAGGAATACCCAATCAAAACCACAATTAGCTACAATCGCATACCTACTAGAATGGCTAATAATTTTCAAAAGATACATATTAGTGAGGATTTGAAGAAATTGGAACAGTTTTATGTTGTTAGTGGAAATGTAAACTAATGCAGCCACTATGAATAAGAACATGACAGACTCTCAGAAAATGAAAACTAAAACTACTTCTGAGAATAGGGCTAGAGGAACTGAAATCAGGATCTCAAAGAGATAGGTTCATACCCATGCTCATTGCATCAACATTTACAGTGAAAGGCATGGAAGCAGCTGGCAATGTCGATAGATGGATGAATGAGTAAAGAACATACAGCCTATGCATACAACAAAATATTATTTCTCCCTTTATAGAAAGGAATCTTGCTATTTACAACATGGATGAACTTGAAGGACATTGTGCTATAGGAAATCAGCCAATCATAGAAGGACAAATACTTTGTGATCTTACTGGTACGTTGTTTTTGTGTCATCAAGTCATGTCTAACTCATAGCAACCCACATAGGGCTTTCAATGGCTGCTTGTTTCAGGATTGCCTCTGGAGTGGATTGCTTCATCCGTCTCCCAGTTGTGGTGCTGGAAATCAAACTCAGGACCTCAGATACTGCAGAGCAGTGCTCTACCCACTGAGCTAAATCCCAGCCCCTCTACTGGTATGAAGAATCTAAATTAGTCAAACCCATAGACAGATTAGAATGGTGGCTGCCAGGGGCTGAGAGAAGAGTTAATGGGACATATGGGTCAAATGGCACAAAGTTTCAGTGATGAAGAATAAATTCTATTCAATTGCTGAGTGCCCATAGCTAATAAGGCTGTTTTGTACACTTAAAAGTTTACTAAAAGTGTAGATCTTATGTTAAGTAGGGCTGGGGCGTAGCTCAGTTGGTAGAGTGCATGCTCAGTTTGCTGGAGGTGCTGGGTTCAATCCCCAGCACCACAAAAAATGGGAGAAAGACCTGGGAACCCACTCCTAAACAATCCCAAACAATTAGCCATTGAAACCCTATGAATAGCAGAGAAGCACCAACACAGTGCCAGGCATGGCACAGTGTTAGGGACTGTTTCATTCTATTGTACATAGAGTCACTATGAGGCAGACCCTACTCAACAGCATCTAAGAAAAAAATAATCACAAAATCAAATGAAATAATGGAATATATCAATGTTTGAAGAAGAGAACATATGGACTAGAAATATTTTTACCCTTTGAAATGGACAAGAAAATAACATGTAGAAAAAGTGAGATCAGTTAGACTGAGAAATGGATCGCTCATGACTTAAATTTAATGATATATAAAGAAAATGGACCTTTTCATACAGTTGTATAAATTCAAGGGCTCATCTGAGCACTAATTTTATGAAACCTAGTTAGCCATACTAAGGGGCCTTCCATGCTGTTGTGATATTGAAAGCTATACTACCAGTATTACAGATACCATCAGGGTCACTCATGGTGGAAAGGTTTCAACTGAGCTTCCAGACTAAGACATACTAGAGAAAAGGACCTGGTAGCCTGCTCCCAAAACAATTAGACATTGAAAATTGTATGAATAGCAAAGAAACACTGTCAGATATAGCACCAAAAAAATGAGCCTCCCAGCTTGGAAGTACCTAAAAGATAACTGGGGAAGAAATGCCTACTCAAAGGAGAGTCTATCTTAATGACAGAAATGGAGTAAAGCCCCAGGTACCTGAACTTGCTAATGTGGCACAATTCAAAATGAGGAGAAACAATTGTAAACAATAATTGGAATGTGGAATGCATGTAGTATGAATATAGGAAAATTAGAAATCTTCAAAAGGGAAATGGAACACACAAACATTAGCATTCTAGGCATCAGTGAGCTAAAATGGACTGGCATGGGCTATTTTGAACCAGATAATCACATGGTCAACTATGCTAGGAATGACAAATTAAACAGAAATGGGGTTACATTTATCATCAAAAAAGACATCTCAAGATCTGTCCTGAAGCACAATGCTGTCAGTGATAGAATAATATCCATACACATACAAGGAAGGTCAATTAATATGACTCTAATTCAAATTTATATACCCATCAGTAAGGCCATAAATTAAGATAGAGAAGATTTTTACTAGTTCCTGCAATCTGAAATAGATCAATCATGAAATCAGGATGTACTGATAATTATTGGTGACTGGAATGCAAAAGTTGAAAACAAAGAAGGTAGCTGCATGGTTGGAAAATATGATCTTGGTGACAGAAACAATGCTGGAGATCACATGATAGAATCTTGTCAGACCAATGACCTTTTCATTGTAAATACATTTTTTTCACCAACATAAATGGTGACTATACCCATGGAATTAACCAGATGGAATATACAGGAAACAAATTGGCTTCATTTGTGGAAAGAGGTAATGGAAAAGCTCAATATCAAATGTCAGAATAAGACCAGGTGCTGATTGTGGACAAGACCATCAACTGCTCATATGCAAGTTAAAACTTAAACTGAAGAAAATTACATACCAAAGCAAAACTATAACTTTCAGTATATCCCACCTGAGTGCAGAGACCACCTTAGGAACAGGTTTGATGTGTTAGACACTAATGACCAAAGATCCGATGAGATGTGGCATGACATCAAAGACATCATTCATGAGAAAAGCAAAAGGTTATTTAAAAAGATGGTTTAAAAAAAAAGAAAAGGCCAAATTACATGTCAAAAGAGACTCTGAAACTTGCCCTTGAATATCAAGCATCTAAAATAAAAGGAAGATGTGATGAAGTTATCGAACTAAACAGAAGATTTCAAGAGGCAGCTCAAGAAGACAAAATCAAACATTATAATGACAAAGGGGAAGAACATGCTCTGTTTTTCTCAAGCTTAAGGAATTGAAGAAAAAATTCACGCTTCAAGTGGCAACAGTGAAGGGTTCTACAGGGAAATATTGAATGATGAGGAAACATCAAAAGAAGATGGAAGGAATACACAGAGTCATTATAACAAAAGAAATGGTGGATGACCAACCATTTCAAGAGGTTGCATATGATCAGGAACCAATTGTACTGAAGGGAGAAGTGGAAGCTGCCTTGAAGGAACTGACAAAACACAAAGCTCCATGAATACAAACTAACAAAACACAAAGCTCTACTGGAATACCAGTAGCGATGTTTCAATAAACAGATGCAGCACTGGAGGTGCTCACTTGCTTATACCAAGAAAGGTGGAAAACAGCTACCTGGCCAACTGACAGGAAGAGAACTTTATCTGTGCTTATTCTCAAGAAAGGGGATTCAATCGAATGTGGAAACCATCAAATGGTATCATTAATATCACATGTAAGTAAAATTTTGCTAAAGATCCTTCAAAAGTGACTGCAGCATTACATAGACAGGGAACTGCCAGAAAATCAAGCCCAATTCAGAAGAGGACATGGATCCAGGGCCATGATTGCTGATGTCAGATGGATTTTGGCCAAAAGCAGAGAATACCATGTCTGTCTATGTTTTATCGACTATACAAAGGCATTCGGATTACAACAAATTATGGATAACACTTCAAAGGATAGGAATACCAGAGCACCTAATTATACTCATGAGGAATCTGTACATGGATCAGGAGGCAATTGTTTGAACAGAACAAGGAAACATTGCATGGTTTAAAGTCAAGAAAGGGGTGTGTCAGGGCTATATCCTTTCACTATACCTCTTCAATCTCCATGCTGAGCAAATAATCCAAAAAGCTGGACTTTATGAAGAAGAATGTGTTATCATGATTGGAGGAAGACTCTTTAACCACCTGCATTATACAGATGACACAACTCTCCCTGCTGAAAGTGAAGAGGATTTCAAGCATTTACTGATGAAGATCAAGGAACATAGTATTCAGTATGAATTGTACCTCAACATCAACCAAACAAAAATCCCTACAACTGGGTCAGTAAGCAATTTCATGATAAATGGAAAAAAGATTGAAGTTGTCCAAGATTTTGCTTTACTTGGTTTTGCAATCAACACCTGTGGAAGCAACAGTCAGGAAATCAAAAGATGTATTGCATTGGGAAAAGGTGTTGCAAAAGACTTCTTTAAAGTGTTAAAAAGGAAAGATCATACATTAAAGATGAAAGTGCACCTGACTCATGCCATTGTATTTTCAACAGCATCATGTGGTTATGAGTGCTGGGCATTGAACAAGGAACACAGATATATTGACGCTTTTGAATTATGGTACTGGAGATAAATATTGAATATAACATGGGCAACAAAAAGGACTCATAGATCTATCCTAGAAGAAGTGCAATCAGAGTGTTCCTTGGAAATAAAGATGGCTAGACTGTGTCTCATGTATTTTGCACATGTAGCCAGGATGGACCGATCCTGGAAGAAGGACATCATGTTTGAGAGAGTGGCAGGTCAACTAAAAAAAGGAAAACCCTCAACTAGATGGATTGACATAGTGTCTGCAACAATGCGCTTAAACGTAAGTAAGATTTGTGCCTGTCACAGAATCATGGAGTGTTTCATTCTGCTGTACATAAGATCACTATAAATTGGACCCAAGTCAATGGCACCTAACAACAAAACAATATATCACTCTTTTTTCAACCTAGAATACCCATGGCATGTATATGGTCTTTTTTATATTAATGATCATAAAGAATTATATTATTATAAAAACAGGAACTATATTTAAACAGATGATACACCAAAATCTATAACAATTGCAATCAGTAATTGTCCTGCACATTGTGAAATGTTATTGAGTGATGAAGTACATAACAGACATAAAATTTTGTTATTTTTAGCACTGGCAGTAACATAAAGGCATTTACACATGTTTCCATATAGTGGTGTAGAGCTAAAAAGTTTAAGCTAGTAGAGAATTCTGACCATCGAGAAAATTAATATTTACATTTTTAAGTTAGATAACAGATGCAGGAATCAAATGTAAGTAAATGAGCATGATTCTAAAAAAGCAGAGGAATTTTAAAAAGTGACATAAGTGGGTAGACTAATTCCCTGGACTCAGTAGCCTAAGTCAAATACTTTGCATTACAAATTAAGTTTCCCCATTAGCCTAAAAAGCACATGAATTAGAAGACCACACATTGTTATTCACATTCAAATGTAATCTGTGAGTATCAATTGTGCACATTTCTAAGTGGGATTTAGGAATGAGGTAGTCTTTGAAGACATTCTCAAATATACCACGCATTTCTCTTTCCACTCATGGTGAAATTACAATTCCTTACCTACTAGATTATACAGCCCTACCAGCTTGGCCTCTGATCGCAAAAGCTAAGCAGCCTTGGGCCTGGTTAGTCCTTGGATGAGAGACCACCTGGGAACACCAGGTGCTGTAGGCTTGGGAGAAGGACCCAGCAACTCACTCCCAAAATATAATCATCAGCCATTGAAAAACCCTATAAATAGCAGAGAAGCACTGACATAGTGCTAGGCATGGCACAGTGTCTGGTAGTGTTTCATTCTGTTGTACATAGGGTCATTGTGAGGTGGACTCAGCTCAGCGGCACCTAAAAACAATAACATCTGCTAGAACTCAGATATAGTCGTGCAACTCTATTTGGCTAATAAAAATGAGCAGCCATGTAATATTTCTGGGTAGAGGCATTAAATTGTCATTTTTAAACACTTGTATCTCTCCCTTTCCCTGCTATGTTGTTCATGAAAGCGTGTGCTAAGACAGACCCTCTGTCAGCTCTGGTTCAGGAGGAAGTAAAGCCCCGCCAAGCCCATCATGAGAATTTGAGCAAGAAAATAAACCTTTACTCAGTGTCAGCCACTGAGAATGTGGGATTTTCTGTCAAAACACTTAGCCTTACTGACTGAGAAGTAGTGCATGGTAATGGCCTTAGAAACATGTAAAAAATAAAATAAAATAAGATATCCAATATACTCCATCCTCTTACTAAGACAGTATTTTCTCAGTTCAGTCATTCCTACCAAGCTGCACACATACCACTAAAGTAAATTAATTATTATTTTGGCAACCTGTCCAGTGGAAATTATTACTCTCCTTTGGCAAGCAGTTCTTTGTGAGGATGACTATGTCTAAGAGACTACTTGGGCTGGGGTTTAGCCAGTGCTCTGCACTTTCTGAGGACCCGAGTTCAATCCCCACTACTACAAAAATGGGAGAAGGATGTGGCAGCCCACTCTCAAAATAATCCTGAAAATAATCAGCCAATAAAAACCCTGCAAGTGTGACTATGAGTTGCACCCAACTCAATGGCACCTAACAACAACAACGTTTTTAGGTGTTTGTCTGCTGCAGCCCTACTACCCTGGCATCAGATCTCAGAAGCTAGGCAGGGTAGATCCTGGCTAGTACTTGGATAGAAGACTGCCTGGGAACACTAGATGCTGTAGGCTTGGGAGAAGGACCCAGTAGCCCATTCCTGAAACAATCAGCCAGCGAAAACCCTATGAATAGCAGACAATCACTGACAGTAGTGCTGGGTAAGGCATAGTGGTGGATAGTGTTTTGTTCTGGTGTACACAGGGTTGCTATGAGTTGGACCAGACTCAATAGGACTTAACAACAAGAAAATATTTGTGTTTTTAGTATCTTGAATAAAAGACTAGTTAGACCCCAGCTAAAATAAGGAATTCAGTCTTTTCCACAGAAAGATCCACATGAAGTTCAATACCCCTTGGGGCAGTGAGTATGGCTGCACAATTGATTTATAGCTCAAATCATATAAGGCAAGATTTATTTAAGAGCCTTAAGACACCAATAAAAATGTAATCGATGAGTGTCAACTGACATTTGACCTCAGAGTTGATAAAGAATGGTGAGGACTGTGGTGAATTGGAAAGTACAACTTTCTCTAAAGGATCCAGCCATTTCTCAGCTACTAAAGATGGTTTTCATGGTAGATTAAAGTCTGGTGCTGTGACATACACCTTTTTGGGCGGTGTGGATGATAACGGATAAAGTTTTATGTCAACTTCAAAATGTTACTCAGTTTTTTAAGAAGTCAAGAACAAACAAATATGTAAGCTTAATTTATCAAATAAACTGATACTGCATCTCTCCTACTCCTCTTTCTAGAAAACTGTCCCAGCCTACCCATCTACTAATGCAGCCCAATCAATTAACATCATGGATTTCATATGCTGTGCCAGAAAGTGAAAAAGCTAGGCATTTTTTAAAAATAGTCTCATTCATTCTTCTCAAAGACCCCATGAACACAAGTAAAGAAACTGAAGCTTACAGAGTTTAACTAACTTCCTTTAAAGTAGAAATAAGGGGTAGGATCAGGATGTGGCCAAGTCCTTTATCAATATGCCTATTATTCTCTCATTGCATAAGTCACATCCAGATCACAGCCCTTGAGGCTGCCACCCTCAGACAGTAGCAGCTAACAGACCAATAAATGACCACTAAGAAGGAAATATCCCATGTCCCACAAGAGAAAAACATTTCTTTCCCTCTTACTCTTACTTACTCTTATTTATTTAAATATTATGGTTGTGTTTTCCAGAAAGACTATTACTTTGTTATCCCATTACATCAAAAATATCAGAAAAGGAAAATGGGCATTTCTGGTCGAGTTCTGAGCACCTGACTCATCTCATGAGCATCTGCTCTGACCAGGCAGCTTGACATTTCCAAGGAAAGTACACTCTGAGCGTGCTCCAGGACACTAGCTGCCAACTAAAGGCACTAACTGCCTGACAGTAATATGAGCAATTCACTTTTCCAAAATCTTCTTCCTACCACTCTACAAAGATTCTGTTATGCCTAATAGCAGTCTATGCTGTCAGGCAGGGCTGACACATGTATTCCACCCATGGGTTTTGACTGACCAAAATCCCACAGGTTGAATGCCGAAACCTTTTTCATTTCTGCCAGTTTGACAGGCTCCTCATGTGTAGTGAACCTTGCGGCAGCATCTGCTTAAAATCTGTGGCCTTTTTGCAAAACCAATCGCTCAACCCTGTGCAAACTGGAGATGAGCTAAGTAAAAACCATTTTTCTTTTCCAGGAAAGATTTAGCTCCAATTCTTTGATGATAACCTGATTTTCATCCTGATACTAACTTGGACTTGCTTCTGAGTTCAGTGAAAATTTATGTTTGACATCATTTATCAACAAACATTCTTAGCAGTGTGCCAACATTCCCTTCTTTGTTAGATTCCTCTCAGAGGTCATCTTCTCTACCAACTGCAGTACTGCAAGAGGGTTTGGATTTCTCACTGGAAACTTCCATCATCAGATTCTACCAACAGAAGATCCTCAAAGCAATTGAGTTAAATATCTGGAATGCACTTAATCAGTATATGACAATATTACACTCACTGTTGGGAAAGATGAAACATGATCGTTAAATCTTAATTTGACCAACTTCCCTTTGTAAACAATCATGACATACATAAAAATATTTTTACATGTTCATTTATTCTGCAACTTTGTTGGCTTTGTTAGTTGCATTTGTGAGGCTGGGTATAGATCCTAGTGCTTTCACTGTCAAGAATGCTTAGTGTCTGCCTCTTACCACAATGCTTAGTAAAAGAGACATCTTAGTGCTTATGTTGCCATATGGTGTTTTACAACATTTCAACATTAGGAATATTCATTCAACTTTTAAATGTGCAAGAAATTAAACTATAAATTGGTTGATGATTTAAAATCATTTGCTCAAGTTATAAATACACTGGTCCACAAGGGATTGATTAAATATCACTTATTGTGTATTGGTTTAATGGAAATTATGAATCCTCACATCTGCAAATTATAAAGATTATAGTAGTGTAGAAAAGATTTTATGGCCCAACATTAGCTTTAAAAAAAAGAGAAACACCAAGTTTTATAAAAATTATGAACAAAAATATGGAAATATGTATGTGCATATGGACAAGGATAAGAAAAAACATAGAAGCTAAAAACAGTTCCTTTAGCATGGTAGATTTGTAACTTTAAAATATTTCTTCTATAGTAGTTCTAAAATAAGTGCTTTGGGGGAATATATGTATATGAGTTAAGTAAAAGATTACCTAATAGTATTCAAGCTAAGTTTTCCAATTCAGATTTCTAATAGTTTCTAAGTGTAACCTAGAAAGACTTTTTGGCCACTGCTGTGAATTTTACTTTTTATTTCACCAAGCAATAAAAAATAAATAAAAGTAAATATATTAAAAGTGTTTTAAGAGATCATTTTCATCCAAGCATAAAATGTCTATTTTTTTAAGACAACATTCATCTCTTGCCACAGGAAGAGATCCTAAATAAATGCACTAAAATATCATAGAACAAGCTAATAATTTCCTCAAGTGTTTCTTTGGAAGCAAGTCAGCTAAATCTATCCCCAGACATGTGGGTTTCAGGACTCCTTCAAAAGAAAAATGGCATAACAAACAGACACTCAAACTGAATCCAGTTTTTGAAATCTTTCCTTTAAATACAATAACTTAGGATCTTTTTTCCAGGGTTATCATTTTGGCTGAGAGAGGAATGCTTAGTAATAATCAAAAGAGAAGAACTCCTCCCTCTCTCCCCATAGCCCAACACTTCTCTCAGCCCTATGACAGCTTAACATCCATCAGCTGGACCTCTGTCAGCAATGGATCCACAGCCTGCCCCAGGAAATTTCAGCACTCATTCATTCATCCAGAAAAATAGATATCAGGCTCGGACTACACTCCAGGTTCTATGCTATGGGATAAAAGAGTAAAGAAAACAGATACGGTCCTATTACTGTGAATTTTGCAGTATAAATGATCAGATTGGTGGTTAAGAGAACAAATCACAATATAATAAAAGAGATGCCTACAGAAAAAAAAACAAAACAAAACACAGATGCGTGTGTATCCTGCCCCTTACAGTGTAATGGGGAGACAGGCAGATACTACTAGAAATTGCCATGGTATAAAATAACTGTTACCGTTTAATTAGGGGCTGGGATTTGGCTCAGTTGGTAGAGCACTGCGCTGCAGTCTCTAAGGTCCCGAGTTCAATTCCCAGCACCGCAAAAGTGGGAGAAGAGCCTGGCAATCCACTCCCAAGGCAATCCTGAAACAGTCAGCCATTGAAAACCCTATGAGGGTTGCTATGAGTTGGATACAAACTCGACAGCACCTAACAACAACAACAACCATCTAATTAATAGTGCTACCAAAGCAACAAGTGTGACCAGAAACCTAGTCCAGGTAGAGAGGGGCATGGTCAGGGAAATTTCTCATTAGGTGGTAATGTACAAGCTGAGACCTGAAGATTAAGCATGTATGTGTATATATGTGTGTTTTGGGGAGTGTTGGACAGGAATAGTAAATTTATCACAGTTATCTTATGAATAGGTACATGTTCCATGGCAATGAACCTTTCAGATCTCTCACTCCAGAATACAAACTCTTGTTCCCCAGCCAGGGGGAGTACTGGTGGCTGACAAGCTCAGCTGAGTCCTTCTTTGGGACTTGCCTTTGGTGGAAGACATCACCCTCACCTAAAGTCACCCAGTTTCCCATGGGCATCCCACATCCAATGACTGGTCAACAAGGAAGTATAGAGGCTTAATTCCCTCTTGTCTCTGCCCTTTCTTATGGGCATAACAAAATGCAATAAACTAGGGGATTCATCCCCCACACATCTGTCAGTTTGCCACACTGTGGGGGCTTGTATGTTGCAATGAGGCTGAAAGCTGTGCCACTGGTACCTCAGATATGAGCAAGGTTACCCATGGTGGACAGGTTTTCAGCTGAGCTTCTAGACTAAGACAGACTAGGGAGTAAGACCTGGAGAACCACTCTCGAAACAACTAGCCATTGCAAATCCTACGAATAGCAAAGAAACACTGTCAGGTATAGTGCCGGAAAATGAGCCCCCCAGATTGAAAGGCACTCAAAAGACTACTGGGGAAGAGTTGCCTCCTCAAAGTAGAGTCTACCATGATGACAGAAATGGAGTAAAGCCCCAGGGACCTCCATTTGCTGATGTGACACAACTCAAAATGAAGAGAAACAACTGTAAAATAATTGGAAAATGGAATGTATGTAGTATGAATCTAGGAAAATTAGAAATCATTAAAAAAGAAATGGAGTGCATAAACATTGACATTCTAGGCATCAGTGAGCTAAAATGGACCAGCATAGACAACTTTGATTCAGATAATCATATAGTCTACTATGCTGGGAATGAGAAACTAAAGAGAAATGGGGTTGCATTCATCATCACAAAAGACATTTCAAGATCTGTCATGAAATACAATGTTGTCAGTGATAGAAGAATATCCATACACCTACAAGGAAGGCCAGTTAATATGACTATTATTCAAATTTATGCACCCACCACTAAGGCCACAAATGAAGAAAGGGAAGACTTCTATCAGCTTCTGCAATCTGAAATAGATCAAACATGCAATCAAGACATACTGATAATCACTGGTGACTGGAATGCAAATGGTGGAAACAAAGAAGAAGGCTCAGCAGTTGGAAAATATGGTCTTGGTGACAGAAATGAAGCTGGAGATCTCATGATAGAATTTGGTCAGACCAATGACCTTTTCATTACACATACATTTTTTCAACATCATGAACGGAGACTATACACATGGACTTCACCAGATGGAACGTACAGGAATCAAATTGACTACATATGTGGAAAGAGACAATGGAAAAGCTCTATTCAAATGTCAAAACAAGACCAGGTGCTGACTGTGGATCAGACCATCAACTTCTCATATGCAAATTCAAGCGGAAGCTGAAGAAAATTAGAACAAGTATACGAGAGCTATTGTGTGACCTTAAGTATATCCCACCTGAGTTCAGAGACCACCTCAAAGATAGGTTTAATGCATTAGACACAAATGATAGGAGACCAGAAGAGTTGTGGCATGACATAAAAGATATCATTCAAGAAGGAAGCAAAAAGTTCTTAAAAAGACAAGAAAAAGAGAAAAGACCAAATTACATGTCAAAAGAGACAGTAGAATTTGCCCTTGAATGTCGAGCAGCTAAAGTAAAAGGACGACATGATGAAGTTAGGAACTAAACAGATGATTTCAGGAGGCAACTTGAGAAGACAAAAACAAATATTATAATGACATGTGCAAGGAGCTGGAGGCAGAAAACCAAAAGGGAAGAACACGCTCTGTGTTTCTCAAGCTTAAGGAAGGGAGGAAAAAATTCAAGCCTCAAGTGGCAGAAGTGAAAGATTCTACAGGGAAAATATTAAATAATGCAGGAAATATCAAAAGAAGATGGGAAGAATACACAGAGTCATTATACAAGAAAGAATTGGTAGATGAACAACCATTCCAAGAGACTGCATATGAAGAGGAACCAATGGTGTTGAAGGACGAAGTGGAAGCTGCCTTGAAAGAACTGGTGAAACACAAGGCTCCAGGAATTGATGGGATACCAACAGAGATGTTTCAACAAACAGATGCAGCACTGGAGGTGTTAACATGTTTGTGCCAACAGGTTTGGAAAACAGCTTCTTGGCCAACTGACTGGAAGAGATCCATATTTGTGCCTATTCCCAAAAAAGGGGATCCAACTGAATGTGCAAACTATTGCAAAATATCATTAATATCGCACACAAGCAAAATTCTACTAAAGATCATTGAGAAGCGACTGCAGCAGTATATAGACAGGGAATTACCAGAAAATCAAACAGGATTCAGAAGAGGGCAGGGAACCAGGGACATCATTGCTGATGTCAGGTGAATATTAGCTGAAAGCAGAGAATACCAGAAAGATTTCTATCTATGTTTTATTGACTATGCAAAGGTATTTGATTGTGTGGATCATAATAAATTATGGATAATACTTTGGAAAATGGGAATACCAGAACACCTAATTGTGCTCATGAGAAATCTGTACATGAACCAGGAGGCAGTTGTTCGAATAGAACAAGGAAACACTGAGTGGTTTAAAGTTGAGAAAGGTATGGGCCAGGGCTGTATACTTTCACCTTATTTCTTCAATTTATATGCTGAGCAAATAATCCAAGAAGCTGGACTTTATGATGAAGAACACGGCATCAAGATTGGAGGAAGACTCATTAACAACCTGCGTTATGCAGATGACACAACTCTGCTTGTTGAAAGTGAAGAGGATTTAACACATTTACTGATGAAGATCAAAGACCATAGCCTTCAATATGGGTTACGACTAAACATCAACAAAACAAAAATCCTCACAACTGGTTCAGCACCCAACTTCACAATAAACGGAGAAAAGATTGAGGTGGTCCAAGATTTTGCTTGGCTTGGCTCTATAATCAACACCCATGGAAGCAGCAGTCAAGAAATCCAAAGATGCATTGCTTTAGGAAAAGCTGTGGCAAAAGATCTCTTTAGAGTATTGAAAAGCAAAGATGTCACCTTGAAGACGAAGGTGCGTCTGACTCATGCCATGCTATTTTCAGTGGCATCCTATGGTTGTGAAAGCTGGACATTGAACAAGGGAGACAGAAAAAGAATTGATGCTTTTGAATTGTGGTGCTGGAGACGGCTATTGAATATACCATGGACTGCCAAAAGAACCAACAAATCCGTCTTAGAAGAAGTGCAACCAGAGTGCTCCTTGGAAGCAAGAATGCCCAGACTGCATCTTACATATTTCGGACATGTAGTCAGGAGAGATCAATCCCTGGAGAAGGACATCATGTTTGGGAGAGTGGCAGGTCAACGCAAAAGAGGAAAAACCTCCACCAGATGGATTGACACAGTGTCTGCAGCAATAGTTTAAACATAAATAAGATCTTTTGCCTGGCACATAATCGGCAAGTGTTTCGATCTGCTGTACATAAGGTCTCTATGAGTCGGACTCGACTTGACGGCACCTAACAACAACAACAACAGGGGATTCATATACCACAGTATTTTATTTCTCATAGTTCTGCAGACTGGGAAGTTCAAGATCAAAGTGTGGACAGATTCAATATTTGGTGACAGCTCACTCCCTGTTTCATAGGTGGCTATCTTTTTATTTCATCCTCAGATGGCAGAAGAGACAAAGGAGCTCTCAGGGGTCTCTTTAATAATATCATTAATCCCATTCATGAGAGCCTCTCCTTCATGATTCCATCTCCCAAAGGTCCTATATGAAAATACCATCACATTCAGTCAGGGTTTAATGTGAATTGTGTGGGGGACACATTGAGTCTATAGCACCCCCATTTGGACATTCTGGGATTTATCTCAGTGGGTAGAGTGCTGTGCTGCAGTCTCTGAGGCCCAGAGTTCAATTCCCAGCACCACAAAAATGGGAGAAGGGCCTGGCAATCCACTCCCAAGGAAATCCCAAAGCACTCAGCCATTGAAAACCCTATGAGGGTCTCTATGAGTCGGATACCGACTTGACTGGCACACAACAACAACAACAACAACATAGTGCCAGGCCAGGTCTCGTGTCCCTGGTAGGATGGGCTGTGGGATGTTGTATGACTGCAAGGTTGTTTGGCATCTTAATCCCTCAAAGCCTGTTTTCTTCTTCCTTTATAGATGTTGATCTTGAGAGGGCTCCCCAAAAATTCTCACATATAAATCTGGAACAACATACTCATTTCATAGATGAGAAAAGCAAGTTTTGAAAGATTAAGTAATATGGTTGAAGATGAGACAGGATGGCTCATTCAGAGAAATGAATTGCCTAAAATTAGTAATTTTAAGGTGAAGGAGGCTAAAGATAAACCATGTTTTCAAGTACATAATAATTCATAATAAAAATTTAGGCCATTACGTAAGGAATTGGAAGTGTTAAGTAGGAGTGAGTCAGTTTGTGCTTTAGCATGACAAATTAAGTCACTGTGATCCTATTTTTAATGGGTTAAAGTATTTTCTTACCAGAGAGGGATACCAGGTACACTTTTTTTTTTTTTTTTTGATTTGTGTTTGTTTAGTTTTTGGTTTGTTGTGCTTGGAATTAAACCTAAAGCCTTGTGCATGCTAGGCAAGTGATTACCACTCTGCTACATCTCTAGGCCCAGACTAACCCATCACTGCTTACTGTAATTCTATGGGTCAAAACTAGGAAGGAACGTGAAAATTGTAAGGGAAAAGAGAACTTCGGGGATAGAAAGGGTCCAAATGAAAGTTCCTTGCAAAATGAACTGGATTATTGGTATATGAAGAAAGGGGACATTCACTCCCCCCACTCTACTGTGCTAGCTCAGAGGACATGGTTTAGGTGTGGAGGATCTAGTTGGAAGCAGGGACTGCCTACTCTGTTCTCCTATAGTCCCACTAGATGACAAAAGTGCTTTAAATCTAAGTGAGCCAAAGTACTTCAAAACTCTTGGACATTAAGATTTCAGTTACTGTCTCATAAGACTGAATATACTCAAGGTATTCTGTGTAAAAAAATATTAACTTGTAGAAACTAAATCTTCTAGTATTGTTGTTGTTGTTGTTAGATGTTGTAGAGTCAGTGTCCAACTCATAGTAACCCTACATACAACAGACAAAACACTATTGTCAGTGCTTCTCTGCTATTCATAGGGTTTTCAATGGCAGATTGATTTTTGCGAGTGGGTTGCTGGTTCCTTCTCCCAAGCCTACAACACCTGGTGCTCCAAGGCAGCCTCCCACCCAACTACTAACCAGGCCTGACCCTGCTTAGCTTCTGAGATCTGAAGGGATCAGACCCCACAGTGGTACAGCTGCAGACAAATCTCCTAGTGCCTATTCCTTTTCTCACATGATTTTGTAGATTCTCCCATAAAAGGACAGAGTATGCTTCTTTCACTCTTGATTTGGGGTTCAGACATTTGCCCTGATTTCCCACTGGAATGTTTATAGAGGTACTATAAGCAGGAATTGATATGTGCATGCGCACTGAAGCTGGCACTCTGCTATTTCTGCCATCACATGAGAAAATATGCCTTAACAGCCTGCCACCCCCAGGAGGAAGATGAGCGGCCCATGAAGCAGAGCTGCTCCAATGGACACATAGACTTTCAGGGCAAAGCTGAACCACCTTTGCCACCACAGCTAGAAATACAGTAATACCCTCATACGAGCTCAGCTGGACCCCAGTCAACTCATTTCACACTCACAAAAACAATTGCAGATGACTTTTTAATCCATTGGGTTTGGTGGCATTTTGTTTTTCAGCAAGAGCTAATCAAGTAGCAAAAGTTAGAATATTTTATATATAATATGCATTATGTGTACCTATACCATGAATTTTTAGCATGGTTTTGGCATATTTTATTTATTGACTTATTTATTTGTATAGTTGGAACTTCAAAATTGGAAGTAAATTGAGTGTCTCTCATTTCTAACAAGTTGTGTTCAACAGCATCTCAAATTATCAAGATGAATCCGATGGTTTTCATACCCCATACTCCTCCTGACACCTCAGCATCCAGGGCAGCAGTGGTCCATCAATCACCTAGCTCACTCTTCTGTGACCATTCATTGCTAAGCAAAATCCAATGCTTCTAGCAATGAGTGCTGACACAGATAATGACTTGGTGGGCACTTAGCTGCCACTTACCTGCAGCTGCTAAAGGGAAAATGTCATCAACTATAACACTATGCTCCATATTAAGGAGAATTGGGGAATTCAGTATGTCCCTGTTTAGGATCATGTAAATTTAATCAAAGATAGCCAACATCTAACAGAACAATAAGGACGAACAGCCCATAACTGCCATGTTTTTATAAAATTCAAGTCCTCCACAAGAAAAATCTAGAGTTTTAATCTAGTTGTATTTGAAAATTGTTGTTGGGAGTTGTACGTGATTTGACAGCACCTAACAACACAACAAATTTGAAAATTAAATTTTTCTCAACCAACAACAATTGTAATTTTTTGTTCAGGATAAAAACCCTGAAATAACTGAGGACTACAACTGGATAGTAAAAAGAAAGAAAGAAAAATGCAAGAATGAGAAGCACCAACAGGTAAATGATATTTTTAAATGTTAATAGGCACAAAAATGACAATAGTATTTATCTCTGTGGTGAATGAAGGTTGTGGTTGTTTGGTGCCATTGAATCATGTTCACTCATAGTGACTCTCATAGAGTTCTTTTTTTCCCCTTTTATTGGTAAATGCTGGTGGAGTATAGTAATATGGCATTTGCTTTTCCCATTATGCAACTATTATATCACTTTTGGTTACACTTTCATCAACTTACAAAATTTATGGAATCTTTTGACTAATATGTAGTAAAACTCATATGCATATATGGTTTATATTGCCCTATTTTCTCCATGTACTCTTGAAGCTGCATCATTTGCATTGAGATTATTCTCTCACCCTTTATCCCATTACATTATTTCTCCTCCCCTTCCCATCTTTAATAGCTTTTGCTTCCCTTTGCTAGTCCCCTTCCTCCTTCTTTCTACTCTGCTTGTATTTTCCCTTTTTCTCTAAATTCAATTGTGTGTTTTTAATATATCTACTTATGTGTAGATTTATTCTTCAAGTAAGCAAAATAAATGGAACTGGAAAATATTATCTTAAGTGAATGAACACAGGCTCAAAAAAAAGGAATACCTTATGTTCTCACTCATATGTGAGAGCTGAACCTCATAGGGTTTTCAATGGCTGATTGTTTAGGGATTGTTTCAGAAGTGGCTGCCACATCCTTCTCCCATTTTTGTGGTGCTAGAGATCGAATCCAGGGCCTCAGGAAGTGCAGAGCAGCCCTCTCCCTACTGAACTAAACCCTAGCCCATGGTAAAGGTATTAGTAGCAATTTTTATATTTCCTTTCCTTTAAATTTAGAAAGAAAAAATATAAAATATGTGTAAATTGATTATATTATAAACTACATATACTTTGCAGCCTTCCTTTAGCTAACCAAAAATATTAAATCAGTGGAAAATATTCAGAGCCCTAGCCTCAGAAAGACTCAAACGCAATGTTTTTTGACTTGCCAAGAGGCATCCTACACCTTTCAGAATGATTCACTTTAAGCACTCTTACTTGAAAAAGTATTTGCACATATAATATTTTGCTCCTCTAACAGGGAGAAATTTAATTCCTTTTAAGGTGGAGACAGAATTCCTCTTAGGAAAATCAAAAGCCTTTGCTGAACAAAAATCCTTAAAATAAAAAAGAGGTCAGACCAAAGGAAAAGAATGGAAGAGCAAAATTTTTCTGTAAAATAAAATAAGAAGCTTTCTTATTCTGGTAGTGGATAGCACAGAAGAATTAAGGAAGGTGAGAATAGGAAGGGAAGTGAGTACTAATAATGAGATATGGGGCAGGAATTATAGGAGGAAGGAGAGTCAGTAACAAATAGCCAATGGTTTGTATAACAGGAGTTGTTTACAAATAGGAAGAGAGATCATTGGATTTTTAATTGCCCACATATATTTCTTGAAATTATGCCAATTATACAGTGTTATGTCAGTGGTACTCTGGATAAATTCTTTAAAAATATGAATGACATCATTATCAAAAATCTGCACAGCACCCATTATGATCTGGTATATTGTGGAAATAGAGCAACAAGTGAAAGAGAAGGGCTGCAATGAAATCAGAGCCTGAAGTGATAAGAATTATGTGTCCCAAGAATATCCTGAAAGCCAGGTATTTTGTGGCACACACCTGTAATCCCTGTGACTCTGGAGACTGAGGCAGGAAGATCATGAGTTCAAGGCCAGAGGCAGCCTGTGCAATTTAGGAAGACCTTGTCTCAGATTAAAAAAAAAAAAAAAAAAAAGGTGGGGAGTGGGGTGGTGTAGCTCAGTGGTAGAGTACTTGCCTAACAATGAGATGCTCAGTTTAATCCACTTGTTGTTGTTGTTAGGTGTCATCAAGTTGGGTTTGATTCATTGCAACCCTATGTACAGCAGAATGAAACACTCCCCAATTCTGTGCCAGGCATACAATCTTATTTATGCTTATGCCCATCGTTGCAGCCACTGTGTCAATCCATCTAGTAGAGGGTTTTCCTTTTATTCATTGACCTGCCACTCTCCCAAACATGATGTCCTTCTCTAGGGATTGATCCCTCCTGACTACATGTCCAAATTACTTAAAATGCAATCTAGTTATCCTTGCTTCCAAGGAGCACTCTGATTGCACTTCTAGGATAGATCTCTTGGTTCTTTTGGCAGTCCATGATATATTCAATATTGTCTCTATCGCCATAATTCAAACGCATCAATTCTTCTCCTGTCTCCCTTGTTCAATGCCCATCTTTCACAACCATATGATGCAACTGAAAATACCATGGCATGAGTCAGGTGCACCTTCATCTTCAATGTGGCATCTTTACTTTGCAGTACACTAAAGAGATCTTTTGCCACAGCTTTTCCCAAAGCAACACACCCTCTGATTTCTTGACTACTGCTTCCATGGGTGCTGATTGTAGAACCAAGTAAAGCAAAATTGTGGACAACCTTAATCTTTTCTCCATTTATTTAATCAACTAGCACTGGAAAAAAGAAAGGAGAAGGAAAAGAAGAGGAAGAGGAAGAGGAGGAGGAGTGGTGGGGGAAGGAGAATAAAAAGAAGAGGAGGAGGAGGAGGAGGAGGAAGAGAAGGAATCCCTTGAAATACTGGAGGAGGGGTAGGTTCAGGAGCTCCAGTCAACATTAAACATTCCAGAAATATTAAAGAACAAAATCTCCTCAGTAGGTCAAGTGTGTAAACATCCTGGTCACGGACATCTGGATTACACATAAATTTCAGTTAGTTCATGGACCTCTATATTATCTAGCACAGGTCCCAAGATAAGAAACATCATCCTAATGGGATGCACTCATTGTTTACCCAGAAAATATTTGTCGATCTACTACTGTGTACTTTGCTAGAATCAACCAACATGAAATGAAGGCCCAACTCTCAGAAAGTAAACTCATTATTTTTGCCTGAGAATAAAGGAAACAATAACTTCTGAAGGAAAATATCCATAATATGATGTTGAGATACCAAATATGAAATCCAGTATGACTGCAATATGTCTGTTGTGATCCCTGTACTTTTTCCCACTGTGCAGGATGCTGGGATTTTTAAAATATATATATATATTATAAAAGATTATAAAAGTTGGATCTATGCTTACAACTATTTTGGGCACATTTATTAAAAAATCAGGTAATTTCTAAAATTACCATATATTGAAGATGTGCCAAAAAATCTCTTAAAATATAAAGAAAATAAACTAAAATGAGTGAAAAACACAAACTTCTCATTCTCAAAATATGAAACAATTTACTTGATTTGACATGACTGATAAAACACCTGTTGTTAAACTCATTGATGCCTCCTAGCCAAAGCAAAGCCTCCAGGGATGCTGTTAATGTTTATCATCTCTAGTTACCAAGAAAGTACTCTAAATAAATATGCACAGGTGGGTACGAAACTACTATCAAGGCCTATATGAAATACCTAAACACTCTCCTCCATCCTATGGAGGGCAGCAATGACTATAAATGACCTAGATATTTGAGAATTAAGAGAGAATTAATTGTGTCTCCAACTGCACAATGTATAGAATAAGAATCTCCCAAAGAGGAAGACATGTTTCTTGTTAAAGCCTATAAGCAGAAACAGGCTAGGCATTTCCAGTTGGCAATTTTGTCATAAAGGAAAACAAACAAACAAACAAACAAACACCTTTGTTTCTGGCCTGGAATTTAACAACTAAGAAATAAAAATACTTACTAAATTAAAAAAGAATAAAGTCAACATTTTATAATTCCCTTTAGGTTCATACGTTTCTGATTAAAATAAAATAAAACTAATATTAAGAAAGCACTCCTGTCGCCGGACATGGTGGTGCATGCCTTGGAGTCCTTGGGATGCAGAGGCTGGAAGATCATGAGTTCAAGGCCAGCCTAGGCTACATAGTGAGACCTTCACTCAAAAAAAAAAACCTTCCACTAAATTTAAAAAATGTTAGTCCACTGAATTTATTGCCTTTGAATGCACATGTTATAAAAACAATAAAATACTTTTGTACAGAAGTATTTTAACTTTTTATAAATCTCTTATAAGTATTGATTAAAGAGATATCTTCTTTTTTTTCTGAAAGCTTTAAACAAACTTTATTTATACCTGAGTTGTTAACATCTGTCAGTTTTCAGAGCTAATATCTTATTTTATTTTATTTTATCTTATTTTATGCCATTATTTTTATTTCACTATTTTTTTTAGTATTTTATTTGTATGTATTGATGGGAGGGAGAGTGATAATTCAGTTAATATATACATTGTGCAATTATCAAATCAGGATTGTTGACACTTCCATCTCCTTAAACATTTTACAAAAAAAAAAAGAAAATTTTTATTAACAGGTAATGATAATTGTATATATTTACGAAGTATAGTTTTGGTGGTTTAAGAGTCATCTTCTTAAGGTTAGGTTTTTAAATCATTTTATACTAGGTATTAGTGGTTTTATTTGTACTTTCTAAATTAATACATGGGGCTGGGGTTTAGCTCAGTTGGTAGTGTGCTGCTCCGCACTCTCTGAGGACCTGGTTTGATCCCTAACACCACAAAAATGGCAGAAGGACATGGCAACACACTCCCAAAGCAATCCTGAAACAATCAATCATTGAAAACCCTATGAGGGTATAGGTGTGTCAGCACCATTTGTTGAAGAGGCTGTCCTTTTTCCAGTTTATTTGCTTTGCTCCTTTAGCCACCTTATTTTTGACAAAGGAGCAAAGCAAGTAAACCGGAAAAAGGACAGCCTCTTCAACAGATGGTGCTGGGAAACATGGTCATCCACATGCAGAAAAATGAAAGTGGATCCACATCTCTCAATATACACGAGAGCTAACTCAAAATGGATAAAAGATCTCAACATAAAACCAGAAACTTTAAAACTCATAGAAGGCAAGATAGGCAATACACTCCATCATATAGGCATTGGAAAAGATTTCCTTAATAGGACCCCAATTGCTCAAGAAATTGCAACAAGAATAGATAAATGGGACCACATCAAATTAAGAAGCTTCTGCACAGCAAAAGAAACA
>VMDO01021227.1:0-35854 GCA_007922755.1 Pedetes capensis
ACCTATTACATTGGCAAAAAGTAATAGGAAATATTGGTACTATTGCTCTGAAAAACAACTTGGCATTATTTTGTAAAAATGAATTCTAATTTATAGAACTATAAGCCAGCATTTTTACTTTTAGGTATATATACTGGATGACTCCCAATCTTGGGAACACAAACAAGTACATACTAACTAATTCATTGTTATTTTCTTACAATAACGATAAAATAGTAGCATGCATATTTCCAGACTAGATGGCCATCCTGAATGCATACCAGTGAAGCCTTCTGTTCTAACTAAATATGGAGACACATAAAATCTTCCCTGTTCCAACTATTTTGCCAAGGCTCTGGAAACACATACAGTTCTTTGTTTTGTGGATTATAGGTCCTTAGAGAAGCTCATGAAATTGTGAAATCTACTGCAGCCTCTCTCCCATGAAAGTCACAGATAAGATACTTCACTGCTTCCTTAAAGTCCTCCTATGGACCATCTCAGAGTCCCTGTTCCTTTAGTTAAGAACTTAGTTCTAAGTCACTCACTCTCCAGGGTTAGAGCTTAAGGCATTTAGGTGTAGCTCAGCTTCTGCCTATGTATCTTTAGGTCTGTCTTCTAGACTAGTAAATGTGTCCCTTCTTCCAGTTCCTTCTTTAGGCATCAGCACTTTGGGGCTACTGATCCTCTCCATACCTTATCTTACTAAAGGACCAAGGATCAGTAATGCCAGAGCCAATGCCAAGGTCACTTAGGTTTGAATGTCTCCAGGTGAGCAGGAACACAGAGAGCAGAAGGAGAATATCCAAGATGCCACCTTCATGGCAGGCAGGTCTGTCAGGCACAGCTTCTGTGGTGTCTATTAAGGAGCTCAAGGGGAAAACTAACACTTTTGAGGAGTATTGACATGAATATGTGAACAAACTCACATTTATATATCCAGGTTTTCCTATGTCAGTTATCAAGAGTTTATCAATGCTAATGAAGTAAAATGGATTCAAACCATCTCTTCAATCACCTCCAGTAAGAATAGACAAGTTTCATTTCCTCTTCAGAATTATGTTCACAGCTAATTCATAAATATTCATATTTTTCATAATTGCTAGTCATAATGATTCACATAAGAACATGAAATTATTGATATTTGGTTTGTCAGGCAAGTATTATTATTCCTTACAAAATACAATAGGAAATGTAAAGTATCATATCAGCAGGGGGAGGAGGACAAGAAGATTCTAAGAGTGTGTGTTCTGGACAGAATGTATAGATTGTCATTGTGAAACAGCATATGGCACACAGAATAGAGACACAGAGCCAAAGATAAAGCAATAGTTCCAAAAGATGAAAAAACTAAAGAAAAATATTTCAAGTAAATGTTTTATTTTAGTGAGATGTGTTTAAGATAATACTTCCTGAGTGATTAAATGGGGGATGATATTAGAAAAGGTGATTGAATTCTTTAAGAACAATTTATCCTTAAAAATCAAAACAAAACCAAGAAAGATTTCTCTGACAGATACCAGAAGGGATATAGTTAAACTTTCCTATATAATGTGAAGGGTGGTTTACACCCAATTTCTGAAATGACATTGAGTTAACAAATTTAATTGAGAACTAATTCAAACGAACCCAAGGATTTCATTCCAGTAGAGTTTCTGAGCCTAGCTCTAAAGGCAATTTGTGGTTTGACCAGGTAGAGTCTTTGCCTTCAGAAGAATATGGTCCACTAGCTGAGTTTTGCTCATGTTCCATAGTCACCCCCTGTGACCTTCATAGTCTCATGCATTTCTGACTCTGGGTTTCACGGCCTCGGTCATGAATTCTCCAGCAATTTCAAGTTCCATGTCCTCTTACACTGCTGGGTGAAATCTACTCTCCAACCTGGTCCCTTGTACAATGTTCCCCATACATACCAGAACTAAGGTACTTGAGGATGTGAAAATCTAACTGTCTTACCTGGCTGTGTCCATTAAACAACTTCCCCAGGACCTAATTCTTTGAAATCACTCTCATGGAGTACAAGCTAAGGGATTGTCATGAATCCTTCTCCTGTCCAACTCATAAAAGTCTAAATATACCTGCATAAACCCAGGTATCTCTTCTTCCCCTTAAAATATTAGTTCTTTTTGGATAGAATTCCCAAATAAATATCTCTCATGTTTATGACAGCCTGTTGCTATACCACTATGGCATCTGATCCTGTCAGACCTCAGAAACTAAGCAGGGTCAGATTAATACTTAGATGGGAAACGACCTGGGAGTACCAGATGCTGTAGGCTTTGGAGAAGGATCTGGAAATCCACTCTCAAAAAACAATAAGCCATCAACAATCCTGTGAAGAGCAGGGAAGCACTAACAAGACTGTTTCCCTGTTGTATGTAGGGTGGTTATAAGTTGGACACTGACTCAACAGCACCTAACAACAACAACAATGTTTATGGAAACTCCTCTTGGGTTAATGAAGAAACATATAGCATATCAGTGAATATTGATTCACTTATATAACTTCATATTTTAGTAATAATATTGAACAAGCAGAAGTAAAGCAGTTTTTTTGGCATTAAGAATTTTACTCCAAGCCAGGTACCCTAACACATGCTTATAATCCCAGCAATTCTGGAGGCTGAGGCAGGAGGGTTGTGAGTTTGAGGCCAGAGGCAGCCTGCTCAATTTAGCAAGACCATGTCTCAAAATAAAAACTAAAAAAGTGACTAAGGGTATAGCTCAGAGGTACAACACTTGCCTAACATGTGAGAGGCCCTGGGTTCAACGTCACAGTACTAGAAAAAAAATGAATTTTATTCTGAAGCCAAACGATTTAATTACTAATCCCAGCTCTATTACTTCCCACTGTGCTATTCCCTCCATAACTCTGTTGTCTCATTTGTTAAATGAAGGTAATAAATAATATCTACTTAATAGGATTATTTTGAGGATTAAATAGATAATCCATGCAAAGTACCTTTTAAAAGGGCATGGTATATATTGAGCATTCAATAAATGTTTGTGGTTGTTCTTATCATCATTACTTCATCAAAATATATAACCAGTCATTTTCTTATTAAATTTAAGTATATGAAACATACTCAAATAATGAGGGGGTTGGTCCACAAAGTTATGAAAGTATCGGTTTGGTCCAAATATAAATATGTTCCTTTCTTTCAAAAGTTCCAAAATTGTATACCAAGATTGACAGTATAAAAATAAATTATTGTTTCTTATCATACACTATTCAAAGTAATGGGTCTTCCCAATACACTTTCCTCATTTCTGCCCACAAGACATGTGTAAAATCCTCCTTTACTTCCTAGGGGACAAATTCAATAGATACTACAATTCCTATCCTACTTGACCTCCTCTGTCCTAGACACTGTTAGCCCTCCCCTTTCCTGTTCCTTTGACTTCTGGGGATGCATAGACAATACTTTTTGGTTCCATTGTAAGCACCGCTTCCTTTATATCAAAGCACTGTTCCCTGTGCTTCTGCCTTCACACATTTGCCCTGTGTGATGTAATTCTCCCCTAGGATTTCAGTAAACTGACAACCCCACATCCACCTTTCCTGCCATTGCCTGAGTCCATGCTTTCATCATTTCATCAACCACGCCTATGGAAATTGCCTCTGAAGTGGTCCCCTGACTAATATCTTTCCAAACTCTAAAATTTCTTCTCCATATGGGCACCAAAATGACCTTCCTGCTGGGAGTGGTGGCACATGTCTGTAATCCCAGTGGTTTGGGCAGCAGAGGTAGGAGGATTGCAAGTTTGAGAGCAGAGGCAGTCTGCATAATGTAGTGAGACCCTGTCTCAAAAAGTAAAAAAATGGGCTGAGGGTGCAGCTTAGTGGTCTAGCACTTGCAAAGCATGCAAGTGCAAGGCCCTGGGGTCAACCCCCAGTACCACACACACACACACACAAAAATGACCTTCCTAAAGTATAAGTCTGACCTATTGAAGTGAAAAGTCTTTAGCAATGACCTTTATCTTTCCATATAAGATTCTAAAATGTTTTATCTATTGATCGCTTACCCATTTAATCTAACAACCCACATTAAGAAGGTACCCTATAAGATTTTGTTGTTCATATTATACCCAGGTCATACAAACAACATGGTTCAAAAATTTTCTGAGAACTGCACTTTCATTCAAATCACTATTTTAAATTAATTAAATCAATTAAAAGAAATTCTCAACTCCAGTAAATGAAAACCATGTTATGTCTTACTTTTAAATATTCAGAATAAAACAATTATATACACATTATATATCATTTCATGTTTAGCAGGACATTATAATACTAGAGAAAGAATAGAGTTTTTTGTAATAGTGAAAATATATAAAGTCATGTAAATAGATTTAGAATTAATGTACCAAGGCAATAATGAAAACTGGTTATATAATAATGGTATTATGCAGTATAGTTGTCCCCAACCTTTTTGGCACCAGTTTTCTGGAAGACAATTTTTCCACAGATGGAGCAGATGGATGGTTTCTGGAAGTAGCTTTAAATACAGATGAAGCTTCACTCACTCATCTGCCACCTGCTGTGCTGCCTGGTTCGTAACAGGCCACATACAGGTACCACTCCAGGGCTCAAGGGTTGAGGATCCCTGGTTTAGTAGTTTGGCATTTGTATCTATTATAAATTTTATATCCCCCCTCTGTAAAACTGCTAAAATCAGTTTTTTTCAAAAAAGAAACAAACATCTGTTGAGAGGCTACACTCAGAACCCTCTGTCAATGTGTATAACAGTGTATGGGGATACAATTCAAGAGAAATTGCTGAAAGAGGGGATGATGACAGGACCTCTGGGTCAGGAGCTAAAGTTCTGAATTCTGTTGTGACCAAGGCCCTGTTTCTCATTGATGATAAGACTGACCTAATTAATTAGCCTTTCAAGATGTCTTGTCCTCAGGATGGGGGACTTTACTTATGCAGATCTCTAAGGCCTTTGGTCATTTTGAAATTTTATATTAAGCTATGGCATACTCATTGGTCAGGAAAGCCCTCCCAGAATATGCTTTGTGAGGGATCAAGTACCCTGCATCTCTCTGGTGATCAAGAAAGATCACTTGGGTGTCCAGACTTGATAAGGCTGTGCAATATATATTCTTGGAAGCCTTCACCTTAGGTGTTAAAATCATTAGCTTCTTCTCTCCCTTAACCACACTGAATGTTTTCATATAACTTGGCTCAAGTTCTAGCTTTGACAGAAAAAAAAAAAATCTAGCAGCATTCAACACAAAACCTTGATGCTTTCAGGTTTGAGTGAAAACCACTCCTGACACCTCCTCAGCCTTCCTTAGCACACACTCAACACTGCATAAGAGAAGGACTGGAGGCATGACTAGTACATGTGTTCAGCATCAGTTTCTTGTGGTAGGGTGATCATAGCTGCCTGCAGTAAAAATCAAGGGTAGAATTGGCTGTATTACACAATATAAGACATCTACATCATCATAGTCATAGCAGTTGGCTATTTTTCTGTAGTGGAGCCTTCATGTACTAAATAGGGTCATAAGTGAATTAGACAGGTTTCACCGTTTTGGATCACATTTTGCTTTATGATGAGCTGAAAGGCAGTGTCTGTACAGTTTGACTTAGGGCACAGTGGCATAAGCAATAAAATGTATTTAGAAAGTTCACATTCTATAGCATATCCACCAAAAGGCCATCCCAGTAATAAATAATTTTGCTGATATTTAGACATATCTGTTTCAGACTGCTCTCTTGTAAATGTTCCATTAGAAAGAAAATGCTTGGCATGTAGTAACTATTGTACTCCGGTCAAATACAGGGAGGGTCTTGCAAAGATGACAGGAAAAATGCAGTGAGCAGATCTGTATTATTCAAGGTAAAAAAAGACTGCAATATGCTTCACATAACTCAAGCCAAGTGATCTACATTCCCTAAATCAGAAATCCAAAACTCATAGAGAAAAACCAGCAATTCAATTGCATTTTGCTTTGAGTTGAAGCCTTGTGTTTGTCAGGAAAAAGAAAAAAGCTTTGGAATGAGCCAGAAAAATGTGTAAAGATGTGATATACTGGGGATGAGGATGGAGGTCAGTGGTAAGAGCACTTGCTAGATCCCTGGAAAATAAATTATTGTTTCTTATCATACGCTATTCAAAGTAATGGGTCTTCCCAATACACTTTCCTCATTTCTGCCCACAAGACAAAACAAACAAACCAAAAAACAAAACAAGCAAAATAAACCTACATGTGATATACTTTAAAAAATGGACAAGTGGTCCAGCCAGTGGGAATCCAGAAGGTATGAGATTTTCCCCATAGAACACAGACCAGTCACAGGGAACTCAAGCTCTGAATACCACTTACCCTATGACAATACAGGAGATGGCAGTTCCCAAGAAGGCATATGTTAGAATAGATCCTAAGTTTTGAAAGAAGTGTCTCTGGGGAGAGAAAGAAATAGAATACATATGCATTTCTTAGTGTAATCAGAAATAAAAATAAACATATGCCTTTTATAGGCCCTCCTTTCTCTCACTATTTAGGCAAATTTTATTTTTTGGAGCCTCATTCCTGGCCTAACTGCGCTGAACCTGAGAGGGAGGAAAGGGGCTGGGCAATAACCACACAGGCCTCCAGGACAATTAGTACAAGACAGTTTTCTAGATATTTTGCTATAAATTTAATACATTTAGCATTTGAAAAATAGAATTCTAGGAGATATAAGTGATCTTTTGTCTTTTATTGGATTTTTAACTCCTCTGACTTTTCCATATCTTCTGAACGTGATAGGATCAAACTTTAAAACCCTGAACTAAATACTTTAATGAATCAAACACAAAATGATGCCTAATATTGGGATTGGGGAAGGACAACCTGAGTCAACTCAACCTTCTAAATCTTTTCAAATGCTTAGGAAAACCTCCTTCCAGTTCTATTATGGGAGCTGAATAACCAGCACTGACAGCAAGAGGGAGCCTGGAGTTCAGAGAAAAAAATAAACAGATCTGTAATCAAGAAGCTGTCCAGATGTTGGAGGTGACAGGTGGAAGGGAGGAGATCCCCAGCAATATCCTGAAGTTGAGTGTGGCCATCAGAAAATCAGCCCCATTACCTCTGCTTCTCAAAGCCCTACAAGCCAGAGCCTTAATCTGTGGCACACAGGATGCCAGCACCTAAACTCTCACGTGATTTTCTAAACTATGAAATGTACATAATCAGGCTATGCCTTACTATTAGGAGGGTACACAGAAACTATAAACTGAGCTTTCTCTCTCTGAACAGCCATGGAATTCTTGAGTTTGCATGCTGATGGATAAACCCAATGTTAACTAGTAAATGAACACTTTCGTTACATTGCCTATACTAACACTGCCCAATTAAAATATAATGCAAGTCACATATATCATTTAAATTTTTTCTAGTAGCTACATTAAGATAAATTTTAAAAAGGTGAAATGAATTTTGAAAATGTTTTATTTAACCCAATATATTCAAACTACTATCATTTCTACAGGAAATTGATATAAAATATTATTGAGATGGTATCTATCTATCTATCTATCTATCTATCTATCTATCTATCTATTTAAATACCAAGTCTTTAAAATCTGGTGGATACTTTATACATAAAGAACATCTCAGTTCAGACTGTCCACATATCAAGGGTTCAAGAGTTGCATGTGGCTAATGGCCTGACTATTAGATAACGTAGGCTTAATTCTAAGTATGTCAGATTTGAATCTTTATTATGTAATCTAAATAATGATATTCTTACCAACTCAGTAATCTCATAAAATAACTGGTTTTTTTTTTCATTAGTACTGGTAAAATTCTCTACTTAGTCATAAAAGAAGAAACGGATTCTCATATATTTACCTTCTTCAGGCTATATCCCGCATGAAATATAATTGGTGGTAGCAAAACATTGAAGAAGATTTCTGGGTCAAATGTCATCTGCCAGGAAAGACATTACAGTTAGAAATATGCTCCTTTAGGCGATTAAAAATGTGTTTTAAAAACAATTATAGACACTTTACTAAGTTTGTGGGAGGCATATATTAACATGCTATTAAATTAGCAGAGATGAAGCTAGGAGAAAATTCAAATTTAGAAATTCACAAGTACAGAATAACCTAAAGTAATATTTTAAGTGTAAAACCTATGTATTTCCATTTTATTGCTATCAATAACAACAACTACAAAAACTCAATGAAAACTCTCTGGGGAAGAAAACTTTTATTTTAAATAGCTATTCATTCCTCTTATTTTCAATGTTTTTATTAGATTATATTTTATTTTTCTGATTAAAGAAATTAGTAGTGCTCAATTAATTTGGCTTCTGACAGTATTTACTTAAAGTTTTCCCCAAATTAAAAACAAACAGAAGTTTAGTCGTCATTTTCCATATTTCATCCTACTGCAAATTTTAAAAGATTTTCTAGACTGTAGAAAAACACATTTGAAAACAAAGATGGATTTTTCTAGCAATTCTTCATTGGTTTTTACTTAAGTGTTAAACTTGGTAGAAAAAAAAGTATGAATTTGTATGAGGAGCAATGAAGTGAGATGTAAGAACTTTTGAATCCAGTATCTACTATGTTCTTGGTATTCTGAAAAGAATTCATTTAATCTCTAAAACTGTCCTACGCTAATTTGCATCTCTCCCTAATTCCTACTCCCCCTTATTCTTTCCCCTCTCTTATTCCCTCTGTTCTTCTCTTTCTCTTTCCACCCTCCCTCCCACTCTGTTCTCTCTCTCTCTCTCCCTCTCTTACACACACACACACACACACACACACACACACACACACACATTGCCATTTACTATTTTGCCATTAACTCTCACCAAAATTTTTCAGATGTATAGGTTTCATAACCATATTTATAATTTTTCCCCCTTATAGTCCTTTCTTCTCTCTCAGTCCTTTCTGAAGCTGGATCTCATAAGTTACTTCCCTCTGAAATTTGTCTGATCCCTCAGTACAAACTGACCATTCTCTTTTCTGTGCTTTTTCAGCACATTGGACCCTCCTTGTGACATCTGGCTTAATAACATGTTTTGTATGATTACTGGTTTGTGTTTAAAAGTTTCTCCATTAAACTAGGAACTTATCAAGGATCACAATGATGCCTTAGTTGATTCTACATCACTTTAGTGCCTCACAGTGCCAAGGCCATTGCTCAATATATATTTGCTCAATTGGAAAGAATAAAAATTGCTTCTGTGAGTAAAATCCATTAAAATAGAATGAATTATACTTGTCCTTATCACATGTAAGGCTTATTTAAGTAAAAGTTAAGAAGGCTAGTTTTCACTTTGGGCTTGTTGGACCTTATCAGAGGTCTGTGCCCCTTCCTCATTTCAATGCTTTCATCAAATTACTATTTGGAAAGGGGAAGGTATAAGAAATAGGAGCCATCTAACTCAGTCTGGTCCCCTACTTTGGTATCCATTGATGCTACGTTCATCGATGCCACACTCATCAATGCCACACCAACCAAAGTCACACCCATCGATGCCATACACCCTCGTGCCAGTGAGCATCCAGATGGGTAAGATAGGGCCCAACCTCCACTCTGAGCCCTCTGCTACAATCTTGGTGCTCTCTCTAGCCCATGTGCCATTGCTCTTATGGTATCTCTTCCCCCAATTACTCCTTCAATATCAGTTTCATGATTCAAACCCATGAGAGGTGGAATGTATTGGGTTTAGTTCATCTTTTCATAGCAGGCTAGGGGGCTTTGGGCACTGGTATGGTCATATATTGGCTAACTTTGAGTAGGGGACAATTGATAATTCCTAGGCCCATCAGTCATGGGTCCCAGGGTCCACATAGGCCCTCTCTTCTGCAGGAATGGAGGTCATGTAAAGATTTATAAAGTCTACTCTGCTATGTGTTCCTATCTCTGACCATTTAACATGATGATCTACATATGGCAAGGGTGATTTTTTTTTATCCAGTCCTGCTCTTGATCAGTCCAATGGACTTATGCTTTCTTTTCTTGATAACTGTTTTACCAATGTTATTCTAGTTCTACTAAGAGGTAAATTTTAGCTAAGAAGATGTCCTTGTACGGATTTGGTTCTACATATGATATTTAGTTTATTGCTTGACAGGGACTGAATACATTTTGTAGATTATTAACCAAATGGACAGTTTATGTGGGAATCTCTTGGCATAAGAAAATTCTCCAGTTCTCTCAAGCCTTGGTGTGTGCATACCAGGTATTACTTATGACCAAACAACTGAGAAAAAGAAGGAGGACAGCATGGAGGTGGGCATGTGCTGCTTTTTCCAGGCACATCATTGGGTACTCTAAGTGTGACATTTCATGTGGTCCTCACAAGAAAAAATAGAAGGGGGAATTCATGTAATTCATTGGGGCATCATTAAGTCATTCATTCCAGGATGCATGCTAGGTCCCAGAGGGAGAAAAAATAAGGCTCCTGAAGGACAGGAAACTACTAAGTGATGGAGCTGGAATTCTAGATGCAAATTCTTATCTCCAAAGCAGGCTTATTTTTCCTACTTACTTTAACATGCAGCCTGCTGAAAATCAGGGAGGATATACCTTCTCTTCTGCCATCATAAATTAAATTTTATTCTTCCCGCACCTTGCTGACTTTGAGGAGATTTTGTTGTTAGAGTCATGAAAAAAGTAGGCTGCTCACTAATTGTGACTTTAAGCCATTTACCTCAGTATTATTTTTCTAGTAATGAGCTGTTGTTGTTGTTGTTAGGTGCTATTGAGTCAGGTCTGACTCATAGTGACCCTCATAGGGTTTTCAATGACCATTTGGGATTGCTTTAGGAGTAGATTGCCATGTTTTTCTCCCATTAGAAATGAGTGGATCTTACCAAATGGGAAAATTCATTTCCTTGTATAATAGTCACAAACAACCTCTCTGTGCCAGGTCCTGTACTAGACACTAGAGGCAGTGGTAAGCAAGACCATGTTTTTGGAGCCACCCTGCTAGCTAAGAAGGCAAACTAAACTAAATAATCAGCTATCTCCTAACTAAACTGACCAGTAATCATTCTGAACTATAGCAAGTTCTGTGAAGGAAAAGATCAAAGGGCTGTGGCAGAGAATAAGGAGGGACTGGTCACATATACAGGTCAGGGAGGATCCCTGAGGAGGCAGCATTTAAGCGAAGATCTAAAAGCAGAAAAGAGACCAAACAGGAGGAAAGAAACTGATAGGCAGAGAGAATAACACACACAAAGATCTGAGGTAGGAAGAAGTTGTGTGTGTTTGAGAAAGCCTGAGAGGGCCCAAGTGGCTCAGAGGAGCAAGCAAAGAGGAGTGTGGAGAGATAAGACTGAGGAAGAAAGAGGTGAGATCAGGTGACTCTGGGAGGTAATTCTAAACAGGAAAAGTCCCAGGAGAAGGTTGGAGAAGGGATGACAGAAGATCCAATTTTTGCTTTAAGAGAATTATTTGAATGATGGCTGCATAACTCATAATAGAAGATGGTGGCTGGAGCTGGAGAAAGAGGGAAGCTTCCTGATGGACTGGGAGACAGAATGGGCAGTTGGGAGACAGGTGTTGGGGGTAACAAGACAGGAAGAACTCGCTTCTAGGTTTTTGCTTAAATAACTAAGAAAGCCTGTAGTCAGTACCTACTAAATAGTAGCAGCTCTTAGACACATGACCTTCTTAACCAACTCACTAGCAAATTGAATTCTGTGTTCCCTAGCTAGAGACACTACACTGGGCACATCTGTGGCATTGGGGCTCATTACTCTCCCTCTGGTACAGATACAGCCACCCATACAATTGAACTTCTGAATAAGATTCTGGACCTGGGTGAGCTAGGGACACTGTACCTGGCAGATCTGTGGAACCAAGTTCACACTCTCTCTCTGGCACAGTTAGAGCCACCCCTACAACTGAGCTGCTGAATAAGACTCCAGGCCTGGGTGGGCTAGAGACACTGTGCCTGGCAAAATTGCAACATCAGGGCTCATCACTCCCCTTGTGGTACAGAATGAGCGAGCTGCCTGTAAAACTGAGCTGCTGAAAAGACTCCATGTCTGGGCAATATAGCTAGCAGGAGACCTTGACAGACTACAAAACTGAAAGATTCACTATAGTACCTGCTCCCATACTTGTTCTTGGTACATTTTTATTTTTCCAAATAAAGCTTAATGTTGTTAGTTATTATGTTGAGTCTTAAACTAATTGTGTTCGTGAACTTTTTTCTTTATTGAGTAACAGAAGATTTAAAATCACTTACTATCCTCTCCATCTCTACCTAACAATCCTGAATATTCATCATTTTATCCCCTTCTTCTCATTCAATGCAACTGCCTTATTCTTCCTCCCTTTTCTCTACTACATATTGTCATTTACCCATCTATAACTTTTACCTTCACCCTTAACACTTGTCACCTCAGAACTAACACTAATTACTCAGGCTATCCTCTTACCTAAACTCATTGATAATATACTAGTTAGCATAAAAGAATTTACATCAAAGAATGTAATATAAAAGAATGTGGAGTAATTATATATGTGGTTGCGCTAGGTGACAGTGCTGTAACACATATTTACTTTCCAGTCTCAAAGTTAGCATTAGGAACTGAACCCTCTAGGGAAGGCTGCTGATAAAGAAGACTTCCAAACAAATCTTGCAGAAACTTATACTCCAACAGATGGGCAAATCACAACAAAGAAATACAAGAAATATGAAAAGGCAAGATTCCATGACTCTTCCAAAAGATCATAACTCCTCAACAAACAAAGCCAAAGACACCAAAATAGCTAAAATACTGGACAAAGAAGTCAAAAGTCTAATTATAAAAATGATTAATGACATCAAAGAAGGCACAACTAAACAAATGAACAAATTGGGAAAGAGAGTTCAAATTCTGGATAAGAAATTCAGCAAGTAAGCTGGGCCTGTGGTGTATACCTGTAATCCCAGTGACTTGGGAGGCAGAGGCAGGAGGATTGCAAGTCCAAGACCAGAGGCAGTCTGTGTAACTTAGCAAGACCCTATCTCAAAAAGTAAAAAAAGGGGCCAAGGGTGCAGCTCAGCGGTACAGCACTTGTAAAGCATGCAAGCCTGAGGCTCTGATTCAAACCTCAGTACTGAAAAAAAATTCAGTAAAAAAACTTGAATTATGGAAATGATGAAAATAAGAAACACAGTAGAAAGTAACACCAGCATAACAGATCAAACAGAAGAAAGACTATCAGGGATGAAAGAAAAGGTGAAGGACATCCTACACTCAGACATTACTACAAAAAAGAAAATAAATGAATACAAACATAACTTTGAAGAACTCTGTGGTCACAATGAAGAGACCAAGCCTAAGAATCCATGGAGTAGGATCTGAGATTAAAACTAAAGTTATGCAAAATCTACTCAATGAAATATAGCAGAAAAATTCCCAAAGCAAGGGGAAGAAATGGATACTCAAACATAAATGGCATTTAGAGCCTCAAATATATATAAGCATAAAAGGTCCTCTCCATGTCACATTGTAGTTAAAATGCCAAGACTAGCAAGAAAAGAAAAAATTCTAAAAGTTGCAAGAGAAAAATACCAACTTATTTACAAAGGCAGACCCACCAGAATAACAGCAAATCTCTCAGCACAACTCTAAAGGCCAAGAAATTAAGGAATGACATATTTCAATCCTTGACAGTTAATAACTTCTAAACAAGATTACTATATCCATGAAATCTACACTTTAAAATTGATGAAGAAATAAAGACATTCCAAGATAAGCATAAACTAAATCAATTCATGACCACTAGGCCAGCATTGCAGAAAATACTTAAAGGAATCCTACACAGAGAGGAAAAAAATAGAGATACAAATATGAGAAACCAGGAAAGAATAAATCCTGTAAGAAAACCATATGAACAAATGGAAGCTATGGTGAAAGTAAGTATGTTCAACAAATTAAACTGGGAAATCCCTCATATGACCAGGGGAGAAAGAAAAGAACAATCAACAATCAAGTCAACTATGAAAAAAAAAAAAAAAACCAACAAAATCACACAAAATACCAAATACCTCTTAATAAAAGCCCTAACTATAAATGGTCTGAATGCTCCACATAAATGACTCAGACCAGTTGACTGGATTAAAGAACAAGACCTGGCTATATGTGGCCTTCAGTAGACACATCTTACTGGAAAGGATAAAAATATACTGAAAGTGAAAGGATAGAATACAATTTACCAAGCATGGGGAAGCCCCCAGAAAATAGGCATAGCTATACTAATATTGGACAAAATATACTTCAGCCTGAAATTAATCAGAAGAGACAAAGAAGGGAACTATGCTTTAGTAGGGGCTGGGATTTAGCTCAGTTGGTAGAGTGCTGCGCTGCAGTCTCTGAGGTCCCGAGTTCAATTCCCAGCACTGTAAAAATGAGAGAAGGGCCTGGCAACCCACTCCCAAGGCAATCCCAAAACAGTCAGCCATTGAAAACCCTATGAGGGTTGCTATGAGTTGGATACCGACTCAACGGCACCTAACAACAACAACACTTTAGTAAGGGGAATAATTAATCAAGAAGACATAACAATTGCACATATTTTATACACTGAAAAATCGTGCATCTTATTTCATAAAACAGGTACTACTAGCTATAAGGTCTGGGATTTAGCTCAGTTGGTAGAGTGCTGCACTGCAGTCTCTGAGGTCCCAGAGTTCAATTCCTGCACTGCAAAAATGGAAGAAAGGCCTGGCAATCCACTCCCAAGGCAATCCTGAAACAATCAGTCATTGAAAACCCTATGAGGGTCACTATGAGTCAGATACCGACCCGACAGCACCTAACAACAACAACAACAACTAGGTATAAAAGAATTGATAGCTCCTGATTCAATAATAATGGATGACTTCAATATCACACTGTCATCAATGGATAGATCATCCAAACAACAACAACAACAAAAAATCACTAGAGAAACCTTAGACAACATCATAGACGAAATGGATTTAACAGACATCTACAAACATTTCATCCAAAAGATGCAAAATACACATTCTTCTCAGCACTGCGTGAAACTTTTTCCAAAATAGATTACTTTTAAGCCGCAAACAAGTCTTAAATACAAGAAAACTGAAATCATTCCTTGCATGTTATCAGATTCCAATGGAATAGAACTAAAAATCAATAGCAAAAACCCTACAAAAATGGCACAAATACATGGAAATTTAATAATATACTTTTGAATGATCAGTGGGTCACTGAAGAAATCAGGAAGGAAATTTTTAAATTCCTAGAATCAAATGAAAATGAAAATACAGCTTACCAGAACATTTGAGATAGAGCAAAGGCAATTCTACAAGGGAAATTTATAGCTATGAGTGTTTATATTAAAAAAAATCAGAAAAAGCCAAACTAAATAAGTTAAAGATACAACACAAAGCATTAAAAAATCAGACCCCAAAGCAGTAGATGAAAAGAAATAATTAAGATCAGGGTGGAAATCAATGAAATGGAAACTAAAAGAACAATACAAAGAATCAACAAGCAAACAAAAATTTGGTTCTCTGAAAAGACAAACCCTTAGCCAAATTAACTAAAACAAAGATCCAAATTAATAAAATTAGAGATGAAAAATTGTCATTACAACAGATACCGATGAAATACAGAGGGTCATCAGAGATTATTTCAAGAACTTTTACCTCTCATAAGGGAAATATAGAAGAAATGGATAAATTCCTTAACACATATGACCTATCAAATTAAATCAAGTGGGTATAAATAATTTAAAATAGACATAAAACAAGTAAGGAAACTGAGGAAGTCATAAAGAATCTCCAAACAACAACAACAACAACAACAACAACAACAACAACAACAACGAAAAGCCCAGGTCATGACAGGTTCATAGCTGAATTTGACCAACCTTTAACAAAGAATTAATACCAATTCTCTTCAAATTATTCCATAAAATAGAAAAGGAAGAAATACTCCCAAACTCATTATATGAAGATAGTATCACCCTGATACCAAAAGCACATATGGATACAAAAAAAAAAAAAAAGAAAATTATAGATCAATTTCTCTGATGAACGGAGATACAAAAATTCTCAATAAAATACTTATAAACCAAATACAACAACACAAAAAAAGATCAAACACCATGACCAAGTAGGTTTCATTCTACAGATGTAAGACTGGTTCAACACACAGAAATCAATAAATGTAATTCAGCACATAAATAGACACAGAGACAGAAATCACATTATCATCTTAATAGATGCAGTAAAGGTCTTCAAAATTCAACATCCCTTCACCATAAACACCTTGAAGAAACTTGAACAGAAGGAACACTCCTCAACATGATAAAAGTGATACACAACAAACATAGTTACCATTATACTAACCAGGGGGAAACTGAAAGCATTTCCTCTAAAATTAGGAATCTGACAAGGATGCCCATTCTCTACACTCTAATTCAATATAGTAATTAAAGTTCTATCCAGAAAAATAAGGCAAGAGAAAGAAATAAAGGGGATAAAATAGGAAACAAAGAAGTCAAATTAACCCTATTTGCAGATAATATGATCCTACACTTAAAGGACCCTGAAAACTCTACCAGAAAACTGTTAGGTCTGACAAATCAATATTCAAAAACAAGTAGTATTTCTGTATGTCAACAATGAACAAGATGAGAAAGAAATTAAAACAAAAATCTCATTCATAGTAGCCTCAAAAATATATCTAGGAATAATTCTAACCAAGAAATTAAAAGAACTAAATAATGAGAACTTCAATATGGGTTGCGACTAAACATCAACAAAACAAAAATCTTTATGACTGGGTCAGTATGCAACTTCACAATAAATGGAGAAAAGATTGAGGTTGTCCATGGTTTTGCTTCGCTTGGCTCTATTATCAACACCTGTGGAAGCAGCAGTCAAGAAATCAAAAGACGCATTGCTCTAGGAAAGGCTGTGGCAAAAGATCTCTTTAGAGTACTGAAAAGTAAAGATGTCACACTGAAGATGAAGGTGCATCTGACTCATGCCATGGTATTTTCAGTCTCATCATACAGTTATAAAAGCTGGACATTGAACAAGAGAGACAGGAAAAGAATTGATGCTTTTGAATTATGGTGCTGGAGACGTCTATTGAATATATCATGGACTGCCAAAAGAACCAACAGATCTTTCCTAGAAGAAGTGCAACCAGAGTGCTCCTTAGAAGCAAAAATGGCCAGACTGCATCTTACATATTTCAGACATGTAATCAGGAGAGATCAATCCCTGGAGAAAGATGACATGTTTGGGAGAGTGGCAGCTCAATGAAAAAAAGGAAACCTCTCCACCAGATGGATTGACACAGGGTCTGCAACAATGGGCTTAAACATAAATGAGATCCTGTGCCTGGCACAGAATCAGGAAGTGTTTCCATCTGCTATACATAGGGTTGCTATGAGTAGGACTCAACTCGACGGCACCTAATAACAACAATAACAATGAGAACTTCAAAACATTAAAGAAAGAAATTGAAGAAGATATTAGAAGATGGAAAGAGCCCCCGTTGCTCATGGATTGGCAGAATTAGTATTGTGAAGATGGTTGTACTACCAAAAGTGATGTACAGATTCACTGCAGTCCCTATCAAAATTACAATGACATATTTCATAGAAATAGAAAAGACAATCCTAAAATTCATACGGAAACAAAATAGACTCCTAATAGCCAAATAAATCCTGAGCATAAAGAGCAATTTAGGAGCCATCACAATAAATGATATCAAATTATATTACAGGGCCATAGGAACAAAAACAGCATAGTATTGTCACAAAAATAGACATGAATATCAGTGCAGTAGAATAAAGGACTGAATAATAAACCCACACAAATAAAGTCTCCTGATTTCTAATAATGGAGCCAATAACATACATTGGAAAAAGGACAGCCTTTTTAACAAATGGTGCTGGATATACCTGTAGCAGGATAAAAGTAGACCCCTATCTCCGACCCTATATAAAAGTCAATTCAAAATGAATCAAAGATCTTAACAAAAAACTGAAAACCTTGAAACTACTGGAAGAAAATGTAGGGAGAGCTTTTCAACATATAGGTATAGGCAAGTACTTTCTTAAAAACAAAAACAAAAACAACAAAAACTCTCTAATAATCCAAGAAATAGTAACAAGAATTGACAAGTGAGATTACATGAATTTAAAAAGTTTCTACGCAGCAAAGGAAACAATTAACAGAGTAAACAGGGAACCTACAGAATGGAAGAAAATCTTTGCCAACTATGCATCTGACAGGAGATTAATATCTAGGATATATAAAGAACTCAAAAAATTAAATACAAAACAAATCTAGTCATTAAGTGGGGAACTGAATTAAACATATGGTTCTCAAAAGAAATACAAATGGCCAATAAACATATGAAAAAATGTTGACCAGCCCTAGCCATTAGGAAAATGCAAATCAAAACTATACTCCATCTCACCCTAGTCATACTGGTTAGCATCATCAAAATAAACAATAAAAAGTGCTGGCGAGGATATGGGGAAAAGGAACCCATATACATTGCTAGTGGGATTTTATATTGGTACAGTCATTATGGAAATGAGTATAGAGGTTCCTCAGAAAACTAAAAATAGAACTACAATATGATTCTGCTATTCCAGTCTTGGGTGTATACCCAAAGGAATCCAAGTCATCATACAATACAAACACCTGCACCTCCATGTTCATTGCAGCATTGTTCACAATTTCAAGGAAGGAATCAGCTCAGATGTCCATCAACTGATGAATGAAAAACTTAAAATATCATATATAAACACAATGGAATATTATTCAGCCATAAAGAAGCATGATATTTTTGTCATTACTAGAAAACTGGATGGATCTGGAGATCATCATTTTAAGAAAAATGAGCCATACACAGAAAGATATATATATATATATATATATATATATATATATATATATATATATCAGCTGGGATTTAGCTCAGTTGGTAGAGCACTGCGCTGCAGTCTCTGAGATCCTGAGTTCAATTCCCAGCACCACAAAAATGGGAGAAGGACCTGGCAATCCACTCCCAAGGCAATCCCGAAATAGTCAGCCATTGAAAACCCTATGAGGGTCGCTATGAGTCGGATACCGACTTGACGGCACCTAACAACAACAACAACAACAACAACATATATATCTCATGTGGTCTCACTCTTATGTAGAAGCTAAACTTATCTAAATATGAAAAACATAAACATATGTATATAAGATCAGAAAACAAAGGAATGTATCTAGAATGGGGAGGGGAATTATGGAAGGGAGCGGGAGTGAAATGGGTGGTTAAGAGGGAGAACAAGCACAAAATGCATGATACAACAAATGATAACCTCATAATGAAACTCATCATACTGTACATACTTATGCTTATTAAATAAAAATGAATAAATAAAAACAAAATATTAAAAAATTAAAAATGGGCTGGGGCTGCAACCCAGTGGTAGGCTACTTGCAAAGTATATGCAAGGCCCTGGGCTCAAGCCCCAAGTACTGCAACAGAAAACAAAACAAACCCTACTATATTGTCATGGGTTCCTAAAGGTTACACAGTGTAAAATATGAGTGAAGAACTTAAGTTTCCCTCTAGATTTACTGTTTTCTGAGATGATCAGAAACACCATTGACAATCACTTTTATGGTGCTTCAAGAGTAAAACAACTACATATTTGAAAGCTTTTAGCACAGAGGTGTATTCCTGAGTGCTACGGGAATGAAGCAATACAGGTTTGATCATCTAGAAGAGAGAAACACAGAGGCACAACCTCCTCCCATAAAATCCCTTGCCTCAGCAGTTTTTCTGCAAAAATCAGGTTAATCACTCAACCAGAACATTTTGATAATCAGAATGTCCCATTCCCTGAAAGAAGGTTAACTAATGTGCTACTGACTTATACTTTCTGGACCAGCCTGATGAAACTGGCAGGCTGGGAAAGGCATGTAGTGTATGAGGATTTATTTGTATATACAAAGCAGATTTGTGTTCCTTTCAGACTTGATATAAGCTTAAGAACTGCTAAATCAGAGTTCTGGGAGTAACTCCAAACCTAGACAATTTCTCAGAAATGGCTGGATCTGCCACTGTACCACCCTCCAAATGGGAATTCCACATGTCATTTTCCTCAGACTTTGGGCTCAAATCATGGCCTTAGAGGTGAGGCTGTTTCTAAAGCCTAGACAATTTTTTTTAATTATAATACCAGGGGGAACAACCTAAGCAAGAAGAAGAGCAGAAAGCTAAAAATGTTCCAGTAAAAGGTCTTTCATTAATCTTTCAAGATGAAAATCTTGTAGTTAAGCACTACCCAACAGAACTTTTTGTGATGATGAAAATGTTCTAAAACTGTAGTGTACCATACAGTAGCCACTAGTCATATGATCTGTTGAACACTTGAACTGTGCAACTGAGGGACTGAATTTTTCCTTTACACACTGGTGATTAGTGGCAATTGGATAGTATATTGATAGTTACCAGGATTTGAAGTATATACTATTTTAGTCTTTAGATATTTTATTATACTATTCAAAATGTGGCTAATTTGGAACAACAGACCTGAGACTCTGAGATGTTCCGTGAAAACAGTGAGATTATTAAACTTTAGAATTAAATTCTTAAAGATAACATGGGGGGCAGAAAATTGTATGTTAACAGTGATGCAATATATTTAAAATATTATCTTGTATTGTTGTCAGGTGCCCTTGAGTCAGGTCTGATTCATAGCCACCCTATGTACAATAGAATGAGACCCTCCCTAATTCTGCGCCAGGAACATGATCTTATTTATGTTTAAGCCCATTGTTGCAGACACTGCGTCAATCCATCTAGTTAAGAGTTTTCCTTTTTTTTTGTTAACCTGCCACTCTCTCAAACATGTTGTCCTTCTCCAGGGATTGGTCCCTCTTGACTACATGTCCAAACTACATAAGACATCATCTAGTCATCCTTGCTTCCATGGTACACTATGGTTGTATGTCTTCTAGGACAGATCTGATGGTTCTTTTGGCAGTTCATGGTATCTTCAATATTGGTCTCCAGCACCATCAATCAAAAGCATAAGTTCTTCTCTTGTTTCCCTAATTCAATGTCCAGCTTTCACAAACATATGATGCAACTGAAAACACCATGGCATGAGTCAGGTGCACCTTCGTCTTCAATGTGACATCTTTAATTTTCAACACTTTAAAGAGGTCTTTTGCAATAGCTTTTCCCAATGCAATACATTTTAATTTCTTGATTATCTTGTATATGTACCAGTATTCATCTACAAATGGCCCAGACAGGTGTTCACAGAAGTAACCAACTAGACGATTTCCAAGAGTAGAAAGAATATGCCAAGTTAAATTTGCAAGTTCATCAGAAGGTTAGAGATACAAAATTTTGTTTGGGTTCAAATATTAGTGTATGCAAAAATTCCATATGATTAATCTGGGAAGAAATATCAGTGCTCTGCTGAACTACTAAATAAATAAGTACTAAAATAACCATCTTAGTAAGAGACTATGATTTGTGTGGCATAGTTCTTCCAAAGAGATCTTTTAAAAACATTGTAACATTGTTTCATCAGTTCTGACAACATTCCTGAGTGGTAGCTGGCAAATGTTATTATCCCCATTTTTCAAAGACAGATGAAGAAATTAATGGCACACCCAGTGTCAATCAATGTGAAAGAGATATCACTAGGAATTGGATGTGTATGCACAGGCAAATTAAATGTATGCTTTCCAAGGGAACACTGGGTTAACATAAGTACTTTAAGTAAGACTTAGGACTAAGAACTAGGCTTTTGTTATTTGGTAATTGCCGATTCCTTTGGAAAAGTAAAAATGATTAGCATAATGATGTGTTCAATCATCTTCAGTCCTTTATTCATTAAAAATTTAGCAAGCCTCCTCTTGCTTACAGGAATGTGAAGATACTCTGTATAATACATACTGATTCCATGAGATTTATAGCCAAAGAAAGTCAACATACTGCAATAGTATATGAGACATTGCTGTATGATCTCTGTAATTCAGAGTTCTCCATGACAGAGACATCACCCTGAGCTGGCTGACTGTTGAGGTAGCATATGAGCTAGATTTTGAAGAATCAGTGGGAGTCTTTCTCTGTGGGGCACCAACGTGCAGAACCATGCTTGTTTGACTACCTTTGAGCCAGTGGGCCACAGTTTCCTAAGCCACAGAGGAAGCTTCCTGAAGTTTCAGTCACAGTTGGTAGCAAGTAATTTAAAAAATTTTAAATATTAAAATAAGTACAGATATATTAAAAAGTGAAGTTAGAGATTGATATGCATTTTTAATACAAATAGGAGACTTCAGAGAAAACTTGGCTCACTGGGGGCAGACAGCTGTGAGACACAACTAGACACTGCTCAAGGGTGTCCATTTCCTTTCCTTTGCCTCAATGTATATTTTGGTTTAAAGGAATGAGAGAAAGAACACACCCAGAATCCTTAATGAAAACAGACCAGCTACTAATTAGATGGCCTTGTCTAACTTCTCTGAGTATCAGTGCCCCCATTTGCACTATGAATGTGAAAATGCCTACAGCCTGGAGTTACTTTTGAGGATTCACAGTGAATTGAAAGGGCTCTGACTGGTACAGACCTGAATCTAAAGGAATGAAAATGCTGAGGCAATGGTTTGGGAATTGGAGGCATGAGGCATACTTAGGGAATGGAAATAGATATTGCAGGATAAAGGGATAGAGGAAGAGGTGAGGCCCAGTAAGTGGGAACCACCCAGACTATGAGCCTCTTTCAAATCCACTGGAGAGAGATTTAAATTACATCATTCAAAGATAAAGTGGAAATATTTTATATAAGCAGGATCAAACAGTAAAATGGCTATTGGGAGTATAAACTAGTATGACTTCTAAGAAGGGTAATTTGACCATCGCTATAAAATATTAGCTGTGAATACCATTTGGTTCAGCAACACCTAATCTGAGAATTTTTCCTGTGAATATACTTGCACATGTGTGGAAAGCATTAAGGATGATTGAATCATGGCTTGGTTACCTACACTGTGATATTATCCACAGCACAGAATTTTATGCAACTGTTAGAAAAGCTGAGGAACCTGTCTATGAACTAATATGGCTGTTCTCTAAAATGTATCATCAAGTAAAAAGAGCAAGGAGCCAGACAGCTTGTCTGACATGTAGCTGAAACCACTATGGGCTTACATATGCCATTTTGTTTCTGTCTTGGTCAGAGGGTAGACTACATTTCCTTATTGTCAGGTATTGTCTGATGGGGCATATAACTGAGTTCTGCCAACAGAATGTGGACAGAAGTAATAGACACCTCTTTAAGCTGGTGCCTAAAAATCCCCCATATCTTTCATGCTTTCTGTCTTCCTTCCTGGCAGAGTTTGTATCTAAAATGTCCCCCAAAGGTTATTTGTTTGAACATCTGGTCCCTAGCCTGTGGTGCTCTCCTGGGAGGTTATGGAACTTTGGAGGTGGGACCCAGCTTATGGAAGTAGGTCACTGGGGGTGAGCCTTTGCAAGTTTTTAGCCCAGACCCATGGGTCCAATGAGTCTCTCTGTTCTTTGCTCCCTAATCACCAAGATGTCACAAGGACATCTGCCACAGGCCCTGTCACCTGCTGCAGCCGTACCTACCCCACCACCATTGATCTAACTATGCACTCCCAGTAATTATTTCCTCTCATAAGTTTGCTTTGGTTGGTTTCTCTGCCACAGCAATGCACCAGCTGACTAATACACTTCCTTTGTCAGCTCATGCTCAGCATCCAGCAAAGAGCCCTGAATCCCTTAGACCAAGCCTCCTTCTTTCATCTTGCTTTTGATCTCTATCTTTGACTCCTGGATCTACTCCACTAGTTAGAAAATCAGGCAGGCAAAAGAGATGACACCAAATGAACCCTTCAAGAGTCCAACATACCTTTTTGTGTGTTTTAAACATTGAGCCATGTGAATATAATACTTTCTTTAAAAAAAAACTTTTTTCTGACAAAATAATGCCTTTTAAATTATTTTTATATTTACTTATTTATTTATTTATAGATATTTTGAGGCAGGGTTTCACTATCTAGCCCAGGCTATCTTCAAGCTCGCTGTGTAGCCTAACTAGCCTAGAATTTATGATCCTCCAGCCTCAGCCTCAATCCTTCACAGCTAGGATTACAAGAGTGTACCACCATTCCAGTCAGGAAGATATCATGTGTAGATTCCTTTACAGATACTTCAAACTTGGGCTGGATGGAGGGAAAAACATTGTTAGATCACAGTTATCAGAGTTAGTGTGAAAACAGGAGGCTGAATCCGAATGAAAAGAAAGAAACTCATGAGACTTCCATTCCTTCACTAAGTATTTGCTGAAAATAAACCAGGCATATAGGATTAGCAGGACTTACAGGTGAAACAGAGAGGTAAAAATGAGAAGGTGCAGAAGGAACCAGTGATTTTTGCACCTGAGTGGGTGAGTGAGAAAATTTGGTTGGAAAACAGCTGACTCAGCTCTGGGAAGAGGGCCAGAAAAGCTGAGGGCTATTGAGGCTTCTGCTCACTAGGTCAGAGGCGTCTGTGTGACATTTAGAAATATGTGCTTAGTGAAAGGTCAGGGCCAAAGCGAAATGCTCCAGGAGCATCAGCATGGAAGAAATAGTTGGCTGAGTGTAGGAGGGATTTCTAGGGAGTGAGTACCACAGCAAAGACAAGATCAAGGACAGAGCTGGGAAGCAGGGCACTGATAGGGGGAGAGATGATGAGAGAGAGGAGGGCACTGCCAGGGAAAGTGAGCAATCAGAGAGAGAAGAAAGCAGCTCAGGGCTTTAGAAAGCCAGTGGGAAGGGGTGTGTAGGAAGGAGCTGCTGCTCCCTGATGCAGGGTGCCAGGTTCAGCAAATACAAACACAGGACATCCAGCGAAACAGGGACTTCAGAAAAGAACAAGTTCTTTTCCAGAATAATTTCATAGTACTGCATTCGAGACACACTTTTTCTCCCTAATTATTCTTTGTGTATCTGAAATTCAATAAATACAGATGAAGGCAAGAATGCAACCCCTGAAAATGAACATGTACTTTTGTACCTGGATGATCCACAGATCGGCTGGTGAAGAGGTGATTCTACTTGTTGTAACCTGATGTTGGCTACTAAAAATAGAATGCACTGAAGAAAACCATTTAGATTTCATAATTGGAAGTATATGTTGATCCTATTTGACTGACCTCCACCACAAAGTAGGTACAGACAGTTAAGGAAGACATGAGGGATGATAAAGGTGTGCTGAGTCCTAGGATCCTCGCTGGGGAGGGTGAGGAAACTGATAAAAGGCTCTGGGATGTAAAGGATGAAAGAAGGAAAGGGGAAATAAATAAAGGTCACGAGTAGGAAGGAAGGAGGGAGGAGAGGAGATCAAGACACACAGTGGTAATAGCAAATGTAATTAAGATGTGCTAAATAAATTTAGGCTTGCAGTTATACCACCCTGGTGTTTGATCCTATGTGACCTTCAAAGCTAAGTAGGGTCAGGCCAGGTTAGTCCTTGGATGGGAAACCACTTGGTAATACTGGGTGCTCTTGTTTTGGGAGAAGGGCTTGGCAGCTCATTCCCAAAATAATCAGCCATCAAAAACCCTATGAATAGCAGTGAGGCACTTATAATAGTGCCTGGCTTGGCACAGTGTCAGGTTCATTCTGTTTTACATGGGGTTGCTGTGAGTCAGACCTGACTTGAGGGCACCTAACACAACAACAACAACAAAATAAATTTAGGGAGTTAGTAACAAGCTAATAGATAATAAACCAATGTTTTAAATATGAGGTGAAATCATACTCCAGACATTTGGATCTGTGGATTGATCATATTAAGGGATAATTATTCAGAGTAAAAAGCATTCTTCCATTTCTCCAGTTTTTGCTACAGAGTCATTGTATGTGGCAGGCACTTGTAGAGAAATAGGCTGTGCTTCACATAACCTTGTGTTTGCAAACAACTAGTTTGCATACATATGCGCTGTTAGAGGGAGAAGCATCCTTAGAAGTCACCCAGTCCCACAGATGCATGATGGTAATATGAAGTGTGGACAACTGCCCTGGCACCTGCCATGGCTCTGCCCTCCCATTCCTGCCTGAGAAGTTTGAGTTCACCTGTTTTACACACTATGAAGCAGTGTCAGATCTTCTTTGAATGAAGCATTCCTCTGCTAAAAAAAATTGAAACCATGACCTAATTGTTGTTGTAGTTAGGTGCCATCGAGTCGAGTCTCACTCATAGCTACCCTATGTACAGCAGATTGAAACCCTTGCCAATTCAGTGCCAGGCAAACGATCTTATTTATGTTTAAGCCCATTTTGCAGACACTGTGTCAATCCATCTGGTGGAGGTTTTTCCTCTTTTGCGTTGGCCTGCCACTCTCCCAAACATGATGTCCTTCTCCAGGGATTGATCTCTCCTGACTACATGTCCGAAATATGTAAGATGCAGTGTGGCCATTCTTGCTTCAAAGGAGCACTCTGGTTGCACTTCTTCTAGGACAGATCTGTTGGTTCTTTTGGCAGTCCATGGTATATTCAATAGATGTCTCCAGCACCACAATTCAAAAGCATCAATTCTTTTTTTGTCTCTCTTGTTCAATGTCTAGCTTTCACAACCATATGATGTGACTGAAAATACCATGGCATGAGTCAGACACACCTTCGTCTTCAATGTGACATCTTTGCTTTTCAATACTCTAAAGAGATCTTTTGCCACAGCTTTTCCTAGAGCAATGCGCCTTTTGATTTCTTGACTGCTGCTTCCACAGGTGTTGATTATAGAGCCAAACAAAGCAAAATCTTGGACAACCTCAATCTTTTCTCCATTTATTGTGAAGTTGCATACTGACACAGTCATAAGGATTTTTGTTTTGTTAATGTTTAGTCATTACCCATATTGAAGGCTACTATCTTTGATCTTCATCAGTAAATGTTTTAAATCCTCTTCACTTTCAGCAAGCAGAGTTGTGTCATCTGCATAATGCAGTTTGTTAATGAGTCTTCCTCCAATCTTGATGCCGCATTTTCCTCATACAGTCCAGCTTCTCGGATTATTGGCTCATCGTATAAATTGAAGAGATAGGGTGAAAGTATACAGCCCTGATGCACACCTTTCTCAACTTTAAACCACTCAGTGTTTCCTTCTTCTATCCGAACAACTGCCTCCTGGTTCATGTACAGATTTCTCATGAGCACAATTAGGTGTTCTGTTTTTCCCATTTTCTGAAGTGTTATCCATAATTTGTTATGATCCACACAATCAAATGCCTTTGCATAGTCAGTAAAACATAGACATCTTTCTGATATTCTCTGCTTTCTGATATTTTCTGACCTAATACCAACCCCTATAGAAATCATTTGTAAGGTCCAGCTCACTCAGAGGCTACACTGAGCTCAGAAATCCTAAACCAGAAATGTTTCTCTTTTATTATATGTTGTTGTTGTTAGGTGCCGTCAAGTAAGTATCTGACTCATAGTGACCCTCATTGGGTTTTCAATGGCTGATTTTTTCAGGATTGCCTTGGGAGTGGATTGCCAGGCCCTTCTCCCACTTTTATTATATATATGCTCCTAATTTTGCATCAAGAAAAACTTATGTCATGTGTCAAAGTTGAAGTCCCCCTCTCCATGCTCCAGAAGTCATAAATACCCTAAAGTTAATGTCCTTTTCTCCATGACTGTATTCTTATATTTCATATAAAAATATATATCCATAAACAGTGTGTATTTTTTAATTTTACAGAAATTTAATAACATTCTTTTACATTCAGCATTGTTTTGGAAATATATCTACATTTAACATGTGGATCTTCATGGTTGATTCACTTAAACCAATGTGCAGCACTCTATAAAATGTACATATCATGATTTGTTTTTGTTTTCTTCTTCTCTTTTATGGACAGTTGTTTCTGCCTTTACTAAAATACAGCATTGGATATTCTTATACTTGAGTCTTTTTATACATGTGAAATTTTTTCTAGAAGTGGAAAATACATAGAAATGGAAATACTATATGATAAGTCATATGAATCTTCATTATTAAGGAGATATTGCCAAATTAATGTAGTTATACCAATTTACACTCTCACAACAGATCATTAGAATATTTCTCCACATTCTAGCCAACACATAGTATTGACAAGATCCTCATTTTGTCAATCTGATGAGTATAAAACATCACATTATTGGTTACTTTGCTTTTTCCATTGCCAGTGAAATAAGCATATTTCCTTGTTTTCTTTGTTTATTTGTTTTGGTCTTTTGTGATCTCTCTTAAGTGGATTTTCTGATAATATCTTTTACATAGTATTACTTTTCTTGTTGATTAGTTCTTTACAGAATCTGGTTATTATTCCATTTTGGTTATTTAGATTTCAAATACATTTTTCTACTGTCATAATCTTAAAGGTTTTACCACTTAACTTTGTTGATGGTGTCTTTTCATACAAAAATTTTTAACTTTAATATTATAAAATTTATTCAATCTTTACCTCATTATTTGAGCTTTTCATAATTACTTCTTTTTCTCTATCTTGAAATCATAAGTAGGTTTTCTTCTAAATTTTATGATTTGCTTTTTTATAGTTAGGTCTCCACTCATCTCAAATTTATTTGTTATATGATGCGAGATAGGCAATTGTCCCAGGAAAGTTCAAAGATATTTGGTAGTTCATCCTTTTTCCATTGATTTCAGTTGGTTCTTCTGCCATTATCTAGTGCTTTTTCAGAGAACCAAAAGAAATTTATTCTAATAAATATTTTATATTTATTTTGTGATAGCTAGTCTGCTTAATACTTCAGGATATAAGAAAAGCTTTATATAGATATTCAATGAATCATTATTTATTATCTATTTATTTGTTTGATTGTTTATTTGGTTATTTATTTATTTTTGAGACTAGGTCTCACTGTGTAGCCCAGACTGACCTGGAAGTCCAGTGGCCTCAAAATCACATTGCTCTTCCTGCCTCAGCTTCCCAAATCCTGAGACATACATCACCATACCTGGCTTAAAGCATTATTTATACTAGTAAAAATTCAGGGGAAAAAAAGTCAACCACATTTCCATGAATGACACTAAATTTTTTAAAGCTAGAGAAAAGGTTAAGTTTATGATAATAAGTAAATAAAGCAAGGTACAAATATTTAGAGGTAATCTAATTTAAAATCAGCTAAAATTATATATATATATATATATATATATATATATATGAGAAAGAGGAAATTTGGTAAAATTTATGGTGGTTGCATAATATTGTAGAATTATTTGGATTCCTTATACAAAAAAATTTCCTGTTTTTAAAATGAATATCTTGTGAAGTTATCAGTTAGGAAGCTATGCCACAAATGTAAAAGAGTCACCAATTAAAACCATATACAAATGACAAGGAGCATCTGAAATAGTCTGGAATCATTAAAAAAGTCCAAGGGATAATAAAAGGTGAATAATAAAATACAAGAAAAAGTTAAGAACTGGGGACCTAATGTTGGGCATGGTGGTATATGCCTATAATCCTAGCATTCAGGAGGATGAGATGAGAAGAGTGTGAGTTCAAGTTCAGCTTAGGTTACACAGCGAATTTGAGGCAAGCCTAGGGTACATAGCAAGACCTTCTGTCAAAAAATAAAAAATAAATAAAAAATAAAAATAACTGGACTTCCGGCAAGATGGCGGACAGATAACATGCGCCTTCTGTCCCAGAGTAAAGGGAAGCCTCGATTAGGGGTTTAGAACTCACATTGAATAGATAGAAGCAGTGATAGTTTAGATTGGGAGATAGAGGATGAAACTGGATGAACACTGAAATCGAGCATTTGGCTTCAGAGGAGCTACACAGAGGTCAGTAGCGGGACCGCCATTCTGCCATTTCGCCATCACGTAGATGGTGGGATAGAATCCTGGAGACTTGGAGGGGACTTTGCACACACACCCACAGGAGCCGGACCCAACATGGAATGCAACCTTGACATCACACTGTCACCCTGCCCGCGGGATACCAACTACAAGTTTTGGGTTAGTCAGTTTGAGGTGGCACACAGAATTGCCATCTTTAGTGGCATACTTCCCACAGCCTGAGACGCTGGGCTGTTGTAGGTCCCTCATGCGAGAAAATAGGGATCAGATCCATGAGAGTAGATATTCGAGGGTATGAGGAGTCATCGTGGAGGGAACTGGAAAACTGGTGCCAGTGGTACGCATCCAGAGCTGAAACGTGGCTCCCTCCCTCCTATTGTGGCGGGACAGTGGTGCAGACGCAATCTCCACAGACATATGGGCACATATACACCTGGATCCGAGACACATCAGAGGGGATCCTAAGCCATCCCACTGCACTGTGGAGAAAGGTGAGCTCTGTGGAGGTGGCTGAGCCCCACGCGGACAGAGCGCTCCTTTTTGGCAGAGCCTTGCGGGACAATTAGACACAATAAGAGCAGTTTCAAGCGCAACTGCCATGCATGGACAGACCTGCTACAGATTCTCTCCAGGGGGGCTGAATATCATCCCACCCACAAGAGGATTTGGTCCTCCCAAGTGGTCTCCCAAGTGGGCGGAAAGCCCTGCAATAAAAAAAATCCACGATAGCAGCCATATTCCCTCCATACTATAGGCTTTGGGCCAGAAATCTCTGATTTGGGGAATTGGCGCCCAAACTATGTGGGACAGGGAGAACTCCAGAGAGGACCCCACAGGTTCCACTGCCTCTCAAACAATACAATAGACACAGAATATTTCATGAAACCATCTCTTTGGTCATTCGGTGTCCCACTTAAACCCAGGACATTGTGGGGCAATCCACCATTTTCTATGTAATCAGCAAAATCTCTATAGACTAAGACAGACTGCTCCTGCAGATTGTGTGAAAACACTGCCATCCTGAGTTCTGGAGGGAGCACTGCCTCCTGCAGTATCAACTTCACCCTTTGGAACTGGGTGTCCACAGTGCAGATTCCATCTGCAAGAACATACGAGGGTTTTTTTCTTTTCTTTCTTTTCTTTTTTTTTTTTTCTCTCTCTTTTTTTTTGTTTTTGCATGGAGATTTGAATCCAGGGTCTTGTGCCTGCTTGCTTTGTAGGTGCTGGACTGCTGGGCTGCACCCCCAGCCCATATTTTTTACTTTTTGAGACAGGGGCTTGGTGGGTTGCACAAACTGCCTCTGATCTCAGGCTTGTGGTCCTCCTGCCTCCACCGCCCAAGCTGCTGGGATTGCAGGCATGCACCACCGCACCTGACTACAAGTGTTTTTATATGTGTATGTGAGCGTTTATGCATGTTTTTTTTCTTTTTTTGATTTTGTTTTTTGTTTTTTTGATTTTTGTTTGTTTGTTTGTTTTTATTGTTTTGTACAGGGGTTTGAAACCAGGGTCTTTGGCCTGCTTGCTTTGTAGGTACTGGACTGCCATGCTGTGTCCCCAGCCCATATTTTTTACTTTTTGAGACAGGGTCTCACTGGGTTGCTCAGGCTGCCTGGGATCTCGGGCTTGTGGTTCTCCTGCCTCCGCCCCCCAAGCCGCTGGGATTACAGGTGTATACCACCGCACCTGACTACAAGCGATTTTATATGTGGGTGGGAGTGTGTATGCGTGAGGGTTTTTTTCTTTTTTTATGTCTATTTTCTTCCTTTCTTGTTTTACTCTTTTCCCTCTTTCTATTCTCCTTCTCTTTTTCTTAAGCTATATATGTGTCTTTGTATTAATTATTTTACCTTTAAGTCTTAACCTTAATTTAAATTTTGACAGTTATTTCTATTAGCCTCTGTCCTCTACCTCCTCTTTCCCCTTCTTCTGTCACCAGATCCCCCCTTTCTCACCCTACAGAGGAGAAACAAAATCTATTGCATCCTTATCCCATAGCCGCTTTGGAGTTGGGCTGGTAGAGTAAAGAGAGAACCACACAGACCAAAAAACCGAGAATATACCCAGCTTATAAGCTCAAATAAGCACCAGAGATTCGGCACCACACAATCTCAAAGGAATAACAGAGGGAGAAATTCTGCACACTCAGGAGAGACGAACTCTACTTCCCAGAACATATTATGGGAAAACAAAGTAAACCTTCAAAAAACACAAAGGGGCAGGATGGATCTGAAGGCCCCACAGAGAAAAGCCCCCCCAACAAATAACTCCAAGGACTCTCAATTCCTAGAGATCTCTGATTTGGAATTCAGAGTCATGGTTATAAACATGCTAAGAGAAATTAAAATGAATACCACAAGCACCCTGGAAATCCTTGAAAAGAAGGTATCTCACTTGGAATCTGTTCTATCATCCCAGTTAGAAATGATAAGGAAAAACCAAGCAACCCTCCTTGAAACTCAATCCAAGTTAACTGAATTGAACTCAGCTAAAGAATCCTTTTCGTTGAGATTGGATGAATCTGAGCTGAGGATTTCTGATTCTGAAGATGCCATAAGTGAACTTAAATACAAACAGCCAGAAATGGAATCAATGATAATGGTATTAAAAAAGATTTCCAGGAGAACTCAGATAGAAGGAAAAAACAAAACTTAAGAATTCAGGGCATCCCTGAAGGAGAAGAAAGATCCACTGGAGGCCTTCAAAATCTAGTAAAGGATATCCTCAAGGAAAACTTCCCAAAGATAGTACAGGAAATGGATATATACACCACTGAGACATTCAGGACTCCTTTGAAGGCCGACTTAAGTAGATCATCCTCAAGACACATCACCACCCGCATTCTGTCATTAGAGACCAGGGAAACTATCCTGCAAGCAGCAAGATGGAAACCCCTTATTACTTATGAAGCAAAACCTATTAAAATTACTGCTGACTTCTCCATATCAACATTGAAAGCTAAAAAGGAATGGACACAGGTGATTCAAATCCTAAAAAAAAAAAATAAAATAACCAATCTCCAGACAAGACTAATATATCCAGCAAAATTATCTTTGAAAATAGATGAGGAGTATAAGACATTTAATAACATTGATGCTTTTAAACGATATGCAACCACCAAACCAGCACTGGAGAGGATTGTAAATCAATTATCATATCCAGGAGAGTTATGACAACCCTATAAAGGAAAACAAAGAACTGGTTAGCTGAAATGAGTGCAACCCAAGAAAGGACCAAAGCAAACATGAGTCATAAATCAGTAACAGGTAATGATTGGGTATATAATAATAAATGCTACTCAATAATGCTTATCAAATTGCATATATGAAAATTGTCACAACGAAAAGCATGTCAAAATGAATCACATTATGATGTACATTAAAAATTTCTAATAAAAAAATAATCACTATTAATGTAAATGGTCTTAACTCACCAATTAAGAGACAGAGACTGGCTAATTGGATGAAAAAACACAAACCATCAATATGTGGTATTCAAGAAACTCATCTAACTCATGAAGACTGGAATAAACTGAGAGTTAAGGGCTGGAAAAATGTATACCTAGCAGGAGGGGAACAAAAGAAAGCAGGTCTTGCAATACTAATTTCAGATAGATTAAATTTCATTCCAAAACTAATTAGAAGAGACAAAGGAGGACATTACATTTTAATACAAGGAACAATCGATCAAGAATCAATAATGCTCCTTAATATTTATGCGCCAAACATAGGGGCACCTAGCTTTATAAGACAAAATTTATGGAATATAAAGAACTTTATTGGACCAGAATCAATAATTATGGGAGACTTCAATACCCCACTTTTATCAAGAGAAAGGTCATCAAAATGAAAAATCAATAGAGAAACGTCAAATCTAATCTCCACCCTAAGCCAGTTGGATCTCACAGATATATACAGAATATTTTATCCACATGATGAGGAATACACATTCTTTTCAGCTAGACATGGAACGTTTTCTGTGATAGATCATATGCTAGTACATAAGAACTCCCTCAACAAATACAAAAAAGTAGAAATTATCCTCTGTCCCTTATCAGATCACAATGGGATAAAATTGGAGCTCAAGAGTAGGAATAATTCCAGAAACTTTACAAACTCATGAAGACTGAATAATACACTGCTGAATGACCCATGGATTGTTGATGAAATCAAATTTGAATTTAAAAAATTCCTACAATCAAATGACGATGAAAACACATCATGCCAAAACATATGGGATACAGCAAAGGCAGTTTTAAGAGGGAAGTTATAGCATTAAGTGCCTTCATCAATAAAATAAAGAAGAGCCAAGTAAATGACCTAATGATGCATCTTAAGACACTAGAAAACCAACAAAAAATCAAGCCTAAAAGGAACACCCAAAAGGAAATTATAAAAATAAAGGGAGAACTATCTCAATTAGAATCCAAAGAGATAATTCAAAAAATTAATAAGACTAAGAGCTGGTTCTTTGAAAAGATTAATAAAATAGACACCCCTCTGGCTAACCTCATCAAAAAGAAAAAGGAAAAATCCAACATCATATGGATTATGAAAGACAACGGATCCATAACCACTGACTCCAATGAAATACAGAAAATTGTCAGGGATTACTATGAGAGACTGAATTCTCAAAAATATGAAAATGCAGAAGAAATGAACAAATTTATTAACACGTATGACCTACCAAAGCTAACCCCAGAAGACATAACTGACTTAAACAAGCCCATTACATATATACACATATATACACATATACACATTAAAAGTCTCCCAACAAAGAAGAGCCCAGGTCCTGATGGATTCACAGCAGAATTTTACCAAACTTTTAAAGAAGATATAATACCTGTCTTCCTCAAATTATTCCAAAAAGTAAAAAAGGAGAGAACACTCCCAAATTCATTCTATGAAGCTACCATGACTCTGATACCTAAACCAGGAAAAGATTCATCTAAGATAGAGAATTACAGACCCATCTCCCTTATGAATCTAGATGCAAAAATATTTAATAAAATTCTGGCAAACAGAATCCAGCAGCATATAAAAAGATTATCCACCATGATCAAGTGGGATTTATACCACAGATGCAAGGCTGGTTTAACATATGGAAATCAATCAATGTAATCCAACATATCAAGGAACTGGCAAACAAAAACCACATGATTATCTCAATTGATGCTGAAAAGGCCTTTGACAAAGTTCAACAGCTTTTCATGATAAAAACACTGGAGGAGGAGATAGGTATAACAGGCAAATACCTTAATTTCATAAAAGCCATTTATGACAAACCTACAGCCAACATTATATTAAATGGAGAAAAACTGAAACCATTTCCTCTTAGATCTGGAACAAAACAAGGATGTCCTCTCTCTCCTATTCTATTTAGCATAGTAATTGGAGTCCTGGCCAAGGCAATCAGACAAGATAAAGAAATCAAAGGGATACAGATTGGCAAGGAAGAGGTCAAATTATCCTTATTTGCAGATGATATGATCTTGTACCTGAAAGACCCCAAAACCTCAACCAGAAAACTGTTAGAACTAATTAACTCCTTCAGCAAAGTTGCAGGCTACAAAATTAACACACAAAAATCAATAGCTTTTCTTTATACCAATTCCAAACAAGAAGAGAAGGAAATTTCAGGAAAAATACCATTCATGATAACCCACCAGAAGATTAAATACCTTGGAATCAATCTAACCAAAGACCCTTTAGACCTCTACAAGGAAAATTTCAAAACATTAAAGAAAGAAATAGCAGAGGACACTGAAAAATGGAAAGACCTCCCCTACTCCTGGATAGGGAGAATTAATATAGTTAAAATGGCTATCCTGCCAAAAGCAATCTATAGATTTAATGCAATACCCATTAAAATTCCACTGACTGACTTTACAGAAATAGAAAAAATGATCCAAAAATTCATATGGAACCACAAAAGACCACGTATAGCCAAAACACTTTTAAGCTGCAAATCTAATGCAGGGGGAATCACAATCCCTGACTTCAAACTATACTACA